>JAJOZX010003583.1:5000-297500 GCA_023014485.1 Bathynomus jamesi | reverse complement strand
AATACATATTTATTTACAAAGTAACAGAAAGACATGATTTTTTTTAATGGTTCCCATTTTAAGGCTTGTAAAATGTTATCTTTGAGTACGCCATGTTTTGCAAACCAAAGTTGGGTGATTCTACTAAAGAAGGGGGGGAAATTGAAATTATTTCCTAGAATTCAATCCTGAATTGGGGAATTACCACTGATGCAATAATTAATTATTTCTTATTTAAAAGAACGACCTTACAGAACTGTACTTTAAATATATATTTTGGATATTTGCAATGAGAAATAAGAAAATTTGGGAATATATAAAAGAAATGTGGTGAAATAATGCTAAAAAAATGGAAAACGCACCCCATATAAATTGTTTTCATCCGTCACTAAAAAATACGTCATAGAAACATTATGAAGTCATTTTTCTAAGTTTGGTCTCTGACTCTCTGCCCATATTGTGATTCAGCATTTTGGTACAGTTGAGATATACCTATAGTTTATTTTGTAATTTTTAACCAGCCTGTAAAGTGTTATCATCTTAGGTGGATTTGATAACGAAATAGTATGCAAATTATAATGGCCAACTTTAAAATCCTACAAAATAAGACGAATCTTTATCACACGCATGCGCTGCAAAACTATTCGCTCATCAGTCTAGAAGAAGCTGAGGAGGCGGATGTGCGTGGCTTGGCCTTAGATCAAGTGATGCACTATCGATTCTATTTTATATATCAGTATCTCACAGGAGAATTTATTTGTGTCTGCTAGTTTCGACAAAACATGAAATTTAAATATTGTGGAAATAATAACGCTCAGGTGAGTTTTTAATATTAGAAAGTAAGATTATCATGATATATGAACCACAGACGGTCTGAGTTCTGGAGCTGGCCTAAAGAAATCGAACGGCTGAATCTGCTTTGCTTAATATTTCACGGCAAATTTCATTGTTTTATTTGTTATAGCTTCATCGTAATTAATTATTATGCAAGTAGACAAATGTATCAGGTGAAAATAAATAACTTTAATTACGCACCCTGGGGCATAAAGTTGTCGTCCATGTCGAAGTTTGACTCTACCTAACTTATTCTTAGTTCTTGGGCTTGGCTTCGTCCTTGGCCTTGTTTTTAGCTATCGTTAGGGGCCAAGATTCTTGATATCCAGTTTTTATTATATTATTTGACTTATAGTTCTATGTAGAACCGAAGACATGTTTAAAAGTTATTATGCTTAGCTTTCAATTATTAAAACCTTCGACACTCGCCAACCTTCCGTTGCCAAGCAGGTAGTAAATAATGTTGAAATGCTAGATGGGTTCTGAACTAAGACCTTTGTAAGGATTATTTTAAGGTCATTATGCCTCCATTTGCTACATTACTAATAACTGTATGTTATGGGTGTAGTGAGAGTAGATAAGAATCTGGGTATTGTCCTTATTTAAAGTACCAGATGGTATTTAGGCCCTAATTATTTTGAGGCTCGAATAGATTCCATTTAGACATGCTTATAGGCATAGGCCTATTTGCATATTTTAAATTAAAGTAAGGTTGCTATTGTAAAGGAAGTTAGGTATGGGGAATAGATATATTTGTAAAAATAGCTTATAGGCAAAAGTTTGAAAATGTAGCACAATAGGCTTAACTTAGTTATGTAAAGTAACCTCAGTTTTTAAAGTAGCCAGAACTTAGTCTTGACTATAAAAGTTTTTGCCATATAAAGCCATAAATGAGTTGTGGTAATTTTTTGTAAAGTTTTCCAAAGTTAGACTTATTATTTGAAAGGGAGGCTATGAGCAATAGCATAAAGCCTTCACTGAACTTGTTTAAGGAGGATCTTGGGGAAAAATTTGGCCTATAAGAACATTTAATGGGTGTACTGCCATGCTCAAGTATTTTAAAATGTAGAAAGTAAGTCCAATAAAATGTATTCATTATGAACCTTCTTTATTTTTGGCCATTCTGTCAACCTATTTAAAAATAATTATTTGTTTTGGTAGTCTGAGAAATTGCAAATAATTTCTTAGGACTACCTTGAAATTACTTGAAAATTTATTATACTTACCGGTAGTATTTTTATTTTTTTGTGGGTAAAAAATAAGCTTGTTTGTCCTTTAAACCTTATTCTCTCTTTGAAAATGGGTAGAATTTAAAGTTCATAGGATTTATTTTTAATTTTAAAATGGTGGCTTGATATTAAAGGCAAGTAATAGTCTTGGTTTTACGTATTGAAGAGAATGAATAGAAATTTTATTAAAGATTCCAGTAGTCGCTTCTAGATACTATACTACTGTATATACTGTACCTATCCTAAATTTGAATGATTCTGAGGGTACTTAAAAATATTTCATAATTTTGTAAAATCAATAACTGTAATAGCTTTTTGGGTACTAAGCTGTTGACCATAATGTTTAGTAGTGTAGCTCATTTCAGTTCTTTAATGCATATGGCACATTAAGAGCCTGTTCATACTGTAGGCTGCTTCTGGTTATTAAATTGGGTAATAATCTACTTAAGCTCCTGTTTCTCTGATTTTCATAAATTATATATTGGTAGCTTCGTTTCTTCATTAGGAATGCGATTTAGACAGTCTATTAAGGGAAATGCTTCAAAACCTAACCTAATCTATCATTTTGAAGTACAGCTTGCCTTGCTATAATGCCAACTGTTTTGAGACAACTATTCAGACCCTCAGAAAAGGTTGCATGCCTTCCTCATTGCAGCAGCCTAGCTCTACCTACCATACTAATTATGGAAATGTACATATAGCTTTTGTTGGGTTGGGTTGGGTTGGGTTGGGTTAGGTTAGGTTAGGTTGTCTCAAAACAGTTGGCATTATAGTAAAGTGAGCTGTGCTTCAAAATGCTAGGTTAGGTTTTGAAGCATTTCCCTTAGTAGAGACTGTCTAAATCACATTACTAATGAAGAAATGAAGCTACTGATGTATAATTTATGAAAATTGGAGATGGAAGCTTAATTAGATTATTACCTTAACTTGGTCTAGCACTTCTGGTAACAATACAGTTATATGTTTTTTTTTTGTTGTGAAATAAAGTTCAGTGGGTACCACAATACTCCTCACATGTTCATTTGCATTCTGAGGGAGTCTTAAAATGTAACCAAAATGTTTGGAGGGCTTATGTTAAATGGTACATAATTATAACTAAAGGCTTCTTTCCCATTTCTAAAGTTCTTGAAATTAACCATAATTTATGTGATGGCTCATATGGCATGTATTTTGGTCTAAAATACATTTTATTTTGAGTATTACTTATTGCTAGATAAGTAGTATAAATACATTGCTAGATGAACTAAATAGTATGAATACATTAGCTACTAGCCTAAATAGTATATAAGTTGTGAAATAATACTTTTCTATTTCAGCTGTCAAGTGGGAGAGGATATTCGCTTATGGAGCTTCTGAAAGGATCTGGTGAATTTTGCAAGGCTCAATATCACATCAAATAAACTCCCTCAAATATTATATGTGAAAAAAGGAAAAAACACCCAGCCAGCATATTTAAAAAAAATTCTAGTCCCAAGCTGGTGTGAAGAATAAATGGGGTGAATTGTGATAAATAGCTCGTGTTGTAGCTTATTGAATTTTAAATTCTATTGTGAAAAGCTGGCGCATATATTGCAAAACTCTTGTTCTTAATTAATCCAGTTGAAATCCCAGTTTGGCAACGAATTAGAAAAGGCTTCCTATGTAATATTTCTTGAATTGGCATTGAAAGTGCTAAATCAAAATTTCCATGGAATAAGAGTTCATAGTTCTGCTCTTCAACAAATCTTGGGTCTTTACGTTTCACCTCCAGTGAGATAATTTGAGAATCGTATTATTAGATTAAAAAAAATCTATCCAACCACCTGTATTTATTCCTTTCACACAAATCAAATTGCAGTATTAAAAATACTTTAGTACTATAATTTTGATTTGTTACTTCAACGTAACATCTTTGCCTAAAGTGAAGTCAATCCTTGTTTTTAGTGAAGTGCTTTTTCTTCAGTGTATAAGATTGTTCCTGAAAGTTTTCTTTTATAACCACATAAGTTGTTTTCAAAGAGTTGTCTTCCTTTATTCTGAAATTTTGAAGAAAACTACTAGTTATGAGTGCAAACACCAACATGAGGTCCAAATCCATCCGCCCTGCTCCCTCGGAAATCCAGTATAAGAATATGAGTTTTCTTATTACTGATCGGCCTACTGATAGCACAATGCAATCATATATTGAGGTAAGTCAACAAAACACATTCTTATTTTGTATGGTATCCTATTATCCTAATAGTGTGTAATGTAAAACTTTCTTATAATTTTGATGTGGAGAAAGATTCGGAATTTAGGACCCAGGTTTATATTGGCTTAAAAGGTTTGTGTAAATGCTTCTAAATTTAAATAATTAGAGACTGAGATTCGTGCATAAATTTTTTATTGGGGAAGCACCGTACCTTTAAAATTGAATATTAACATTTAATTGAAATTTTAAGCATAATTTTGCCTTGGGCTTAATAAAATTCTGTATATAAATTCTATACCAGAGAGCATAATGGTCAATTTTTATTTTATCTAACTTCAATAAGGATGGATTTTTGCTTTTGGTTTTTATGCTGACTTGAAAGAATGAATAGGTTACAAATTTTGGCCAGTTGTGCAGTGCTGTAAGATATTGCCTTCAACTTGTTTAAAGTTGGTGATTTTTAGCATAGCTGTTCAGTCCCTGTTAGAATTTGAAGAAGTTTTCTACATTTTACTTTCAGTAGCTACCATACTAGTTTGTTTTAAAATATTCACCCTATTTACCTTATAACTCTCAGTGAATTAAACTTTTAAGTATAGTTTTTTATACAGTAAGTCTTTTACTTTATTTTGATGGGCATCATGATGATAGCTTAGGATCTGTTATGGGCTAGGCCAAAGCTCCTTTACAGTTCATATAGGTCTCATATTAGTTTAGATGTATATCTAAATATGTGGTAGATTTTGACTTTGAAATCTGAAGTACTGTACTCTATTTAATTTTAGACTTGGGCTTAGGCTTATGAAAGTATATTAGTAGCTATATAGAGAAGAGCTTTGTTTTGACTTCAATAAGCTTCCCCCCCCCATTACTTTGGTGTACCTATGGTTTATATTGCTGTCACTTTAATCAACTGTCCTTATGAAATATATTGGGTACTAATTTTTAAAATTTGGAATGTAATAGTATGGTTGGCTGTAAATTTGTTAAAATTTTCACTATACCCTAGATGTATGTTTAATTTATGTAAGGAGAGGTTTTACAGAGCACTGTAACTAAGATGAGTCTGTTTGTACCATTTCAGTTTTTGTTTTAGAACATGATTTAGACCCAATTACAGTGTGTATCAATTTTGAGATGGTTAATGATTTTGCTCTCATTTATGGTTGGCTCTTACAGTATGGCACCATTTAATTTGTGCATAAGGAGCTGAATAGGTCCATTAGAAATTGTGTAATTGTGCTGCTTAAATGTAAATATAAGGAAATCACACTGAATTATTAAACTCCATGCTCCAAGAAAAATTAGTCTTTAACTTAGCCTAAATTTGTGCAGTTGCATTCTTCATACAGATGGCTGAATTCCAGTTCAAAATTACAAATGAAAGTGAAAAATATAGAAGGAAAGGTTAGGCTACTCCTGCTGCCAGATAATACAAAATTTGAGTTACTGAATTTACTATTTTATTATGCTAATTATACTGTTATGACTTTGCCAGTTGAGGGCCCCTAAGTATAGATTTACCTATACAGAAATTTTGTTGGTTAGAAGGCTAGAACCAGCTGATGAACTGAGTTTGCTATTGTCATAATGACTTGTAATTTCTTCTGCATATAACCCATTTTGGCCTCTCCTTTGAAATACCAATAAATATATCTTGTAACCTAAATAAGGAGAACTTGATGTTTAGTAGTTGGAACCTGAAGCAAATTCATGTAGGCTTAATATCTACTTCTTTAATGCATTCAGTCAGTAATAGACCTATATGAGAAACTTTAGGCCTACATAGCTTACCAGTATGGGTATACCTTTGAATTTGTCGCTAATTGGTTCTGAGAAAACATGATGCATTGCAAATCACTTAATTTCAAAGCGCATAATGTAGGTTTCAATGGGAAAACTTTTAATTCATTCCACAGAAAAAAAAATTGATCTTAATATATTTAAAAATGGTTAACCATACACTTTTATTAGTGATAACAAGGTGAAACGCAATAAAATGACCATTACATTTCAAACTGTATTGACATAAGCATGACACACATTAATAAAAGCATTAAAAAGAAAAAAACACAGCAAAATTATTCCAAACCTTTTTTGAAAAATTGGTCTAGTTTTTTCTTCACATACAATTGACGGTAGTGGCTAATACTTTTCTCCAATTCTCTATCACTCTTTTACTGCACTCTGTATTCAGATCTGAGACTTCAGAAAGATTCTTTGCTTGTTTGAGCAAATGAAAGCCCTTGGACAGTTCTTTTGTTGAAAAAAAACTTTTGCAACTGAGTTATCTTTTTCACTTTTGTGTCTAACTGCTCTTGCTGAATAAGTTCCTCATTTGACAAGCTGTGTGCATGCGAGTCAAGTAGCTTTTGTATATCGTCTGCTTCCAAGTCTGATGCAATGAAATGACAAACTAAAAAAAATTCTGAAGGGATAACAATGAACAAAAACCCAAATGGCAAAGCAACAAAAGTGTGGAAAGAGATGATGAATCTGCGAGGTATGGGTATAAAGCAAAATGACGAATATTGAGGTATACCTGTATGTTGCAGAGATTAAAATTAACTTTATCATTTGATTTAATCCTCCACCAGGTAACTTACTTAGTGGTGAAGTGATATGCTGTTAATCTGAAGATCTTAGTTTATCTTTACTCAGACTTCAATAATTAAGGTGCTTCTCTGGGTTTTGGGGTCTCCTAAAAGTTGGTGCAGTAGTGATTCAGATACCACACAAAGCTGTAGGTTCCCTCCATCATATAACCTTAGATGTTATGGAAGAGATTAAAGAACAAAAACCTTTCATTCACAATTCTCGTTTCTCCATAATGCTGTCTGTGGCATTGTGCTGGAATGGAATCCCCCCCCCCCCCCCCCCCCCTTCAGAATTCTGGTTTTAGATGCTTGGTTTCATTGCGAAAATTTTACTTAGACTGTATTTAGTGGTGTTAAGCCATAAGCAGTATTTATAATGCTTTTTATCATTTGAAACTGCTATTGGTTTTCAGCTAAATCTCTCTTGGTGGGTAATTTAAGTAATTGATCAGTTTACTGACTACAACTTAATGCCTTCCATTATAAACTTCATCTTAGTATAAGTACAAATGTAGTTGGGATTTATGGCAACTTGTGTTCATTATGGTATGATACCAGGTGTGTATAAAGCAATGAGTGAAGAGGCAAATCCAATTTGAATTATATTAATGTGAGTGAACATGTATAAGTAATATTTATTACATGTACTTTTTATAACAACTGTATATTCAATAGTAAAAGGTTTATAAGAGGTGTAAACAAAAAAAAAACTTTCAAAAAGTTAAACCCAAGTTAAACCCAAGTTGAAACTAGTTCAAATCAGATTTCTCTTCACTTGCATTACTTTATACACACACCCTGTACTAGAAGAATCTATTGGCTTTAATAAAATAGCTTGCTCTGGAAAAGTATATATACACACAGTTTTTATTACACTACTTCAATACAGTATATTTTTGAAAACTTTTGTAGGTGAATGAACCTAATGAGCCTGTTTTTAAATAATAATGTAACTAGACTATTTGATAGTTAAGAATTTGCAACTGGGTAGGTCCTATGGTTTAACAGTTCTCCAGTGTGATCCATTCATTTATGGGAGAAAATTTGCTAAGCTTTCTAATTTCTCCTTACTCCTTGGAAAGGTAATTTTAGTTTCCATAATGTACCAAAGTCTTAAATTTTGGCCTTGACATGTTTAATGGTCATTAGCTATTGATATAGTAGTTACTTTTATAGCTACATTTTTTAATAGCATTGTGCGTACAGAACTTCATAGAATTTTTAAGGAAATTTTAGGGGGTGCTTGAGTAATTTTTTTAGTTGGGCGAAAAAGAAAGGGTGGAGGGGACAGTTGAAGTGGAAAAAGACCAAGGACTGCAGGGTCGAGCCCCATCATCCTTGGGTGCTAGGGCCCGGAGGGCGCATGTGAAACCTCCAGGAACAAGCACGTACAAACGAGCACAAAGAGCACTCAGAGCACGAGCTTAGAACCCCCTTGCGGGGGTTAGTTGGGGTGTGGACTAGTTTAAAACTTAAAAATTGTTTTTACGAATTTTAAATGTTAATTTGTTAAAGATCCCGCAATTGGTCAGTGCTTGCATCCATAGGCTATATTGAATTTGCAAAGCCCCTTTTTAGTAAAAAATTGAAGAAATTCATTGACTACCTCGTAACAAATGTCTAATTGGACTAGGATAAATTGTTTTGTCAATTTTCCTTTAATAGATATATAAAAAATGTTTAATTTTATGTTCACATGGATAAAATTAGGATAATTAATACATAACTTGTATAGGAATAAATAGAGCATTGGGATTTCAGATGTTAGTGTGAGACATAAGTCCTGTGGCATTAAATTTTGCAAATCAAACATTTGTGTGCATATAAGTTAATTACCTAATGGTGCAAAACATTTTTTGTTAGCTAATATAGAGCCTTAATGAATTGGCAAAGGTATGATGCATACTTGGCAATGATTAAGAACAGCCTGATTGTGCTTTACTAATTTTGTTGCATACCATCTTCATGTAGTGTAGGCTTATCCAGAGATGTTTGATAATAAATTTTGAATTTTTACCCAATTTACTCGAAGCCTCTGATGTAGAAAGCCAATTAGACAAGTTTTCAAGCTTAGGCCTTGTTTACACATATAGTACATTTGGAGCTTTGCCTAATATGTTGTTCACTCACAATTTCAGTATTGTTTTATTTTTTATATTCTTTTTCTCGCAACTTGATGCTTTTAAATATGCTTAAGCATTAGGCTGTATCTTTGTTTTGTAGAACTCATTTGAGTGTGTGTTCTATTTTTTCTGACTAATTTTACTTTGTAAGAAAAAAAAAATGTGTGTGTTTAGTTGGCAGTACAAAATGTTTTCATTTATAGTTTGCCATACTACATCCTGTTGAGAGATGAGATCTACTATACAAAAAAACAGGTAGGGGTAATATAATAACCTAATAATACAAGTATGTAAATCTGAGTGCTTCAGGGATATTATTTTAACGGGGAACCCTTCTGAAATATTGTTGAACTTTAAAGAATACATTATACAAGGAGACTCGATGATTGATTTAGAAAGGATCTATAAAATGTTATCTAAATGGTAGATTATGTATATAGCTAAAGAGAAATAAAACGTTTAAATTAATCTAGGTTACAGGGGCTGCCAATATAACTAGGTTTTGTCACTTAACAGTTACCACTTTTAAAAAATTTTATATTAATTTTATAATATCCACTGTATAATTATAGCCCAAAAGTGCCTTTCTATTTGGCAGTACCAGTATTTTTATTCATTACATATTTTCATTAAAATATTAAATGCACGATTAAGAATGTCATTCATGACTGAGAGGTTGTAGTGTAATAGTGTTACTCATTAACTAAAGTTGTTCCAGTTTATCCAAACAAACAAACATGCATGCTCACACACACGTGTACACAATGTGTGCATCTTTGCTTAAGCAAGGTAGTACCAATTTTTTTAAATTGATATATCTAAAAGCCTAATTAACTAACCTTGGTGCCATTGAATGAAGATGCTGATAACGTGTTCTGAATGCAATTATTAGCCCAGAAGGCCTGCAATTATGTGCAAGGTCCCTAAATAGTAAAGTACAGTACTAGGAAGTATAACCTAATTATTCCCTTAGCCATATAAATTTGGAGAGGACACGGCTTGTGTTGTAACTTTTGAATTACTAAACATAAATTGATGAAACTTCGTGTGCATTTGTATCATCACAAGATGTCACAAGCAAAATGTGTTTTAACTGATCAAACTTAATCAGGACTGTTATATCTTGTCTTTTTATGGACAATAAAACCTTCTAAATTTTTTATAAAAAAAAAAAAAAAAAAAAAAAAAAAGCCTACATTTGCAGATTATCTCTTGCAGTTTTGCATTAGGTCCCCCAATCCCCCCTCCTTACTGGATTGGTTTAATAAGCAAATATTTTATTTTTGAATTTCAAGCAATAATGGCTAAAAATATTTAGTTGGAATAGTGAATATCTCAGACAAGTCAAATGTCTTTCAAAACTGCAAATTACACTTCCATAATTATTTCTAATTTAATTGTCATTCATTGATTAATAAAAAAATACACCAGGTTTTAAATGTAGGCCCGAAGTCTGTTACAGTATTTTACTACCATGTACAAAACTTTGACAATTTTGTCATACTTCTGAGAATGGGGGACAAAACTACCTCCTATTCACATGTAAAAAGTTCCATGAATCTTGCTGAAAAATTGAATAATATACACAGTGAAACCAATCTAGATTGCTCAGTTTTAACATTTGTTCATTGTTCACACGAGTGCCAATTCATGATGCTTTACGTTCTCTCTCAAGAATTACACAAGTATAACCTCATTAAACTTTCCATCGAAGATTGCAAATTCATGTTTAATGGTCAATATTATGAACAGGGTTTTTGGGGTGGCCATAGGTAATCCTTCGTTGACCCTCCCCTGCAATATTTATATGGAGTTTTTTGAGAACTTGCACCCCAAGAATCCTGGTGGTTTGCATCCTAACGAATAGTAATTATCTCATAATTCATAAAAAATAAAATTATTTATTTTATTCCTATTTTGTGTAGCTATCTGGCCCATGAGGTGTGACTTCAATGATTTCCTCGTTCAGTTAATGGAGAGAGAGTTGATTATTCAGGTTTACTTTGGAAGTGAAACAAAACAACTTGGTTGCATTTTTGGGTGTGCGTGTACATAGGGAAACTCCAGGTTTTAAGTTTCGTATCTATTGGGAAAAAAACAAATAATTTGTCTTGCGTACACTTTTACTCAGCACATAACACCCAATCAGCCATATTTATTCCCATTTCTCCATGCTCTTAGGATTGCCAATCCAGAATACTCGAATACCAGTACCATACTAACTGAAACAATTTAAAAAAAATGTTCAAAGTAGATCTTTATTTTCAGTTGTACTGAATACATCGCAATCAATTTTGTTTTGTGGGTACTTAAAAGTTTCCCTCATTATGTATAGTTTGGGAAGAAAGTTTGCCTAAACATTTCCTCAGAAACAAAAATTACTTATTGGTAATATTGAGGTTTTCCTTCGTATATTTTATTCTTTTTAGTAAAAAAAATTTCAAAAACAAAACAACCGCGTGAGAATGTTTTGGGCTTGGTAAAGTACTACTGTATGCACATACCAATTTTTAATTTCCTGAATAACTTCCAAACTTTTAGGCCTCAATTAAAAAGAAAACTATAGGCATATAATTTGTTTTATGTTGGCAGGAGTGACCAAGGGTGAATGCGTGCAAAAATGCCAATATATAATAGCCACAAATGACTGATTCTGGATGAATTTTACCTTAGGCCTATATAACTTCATATCAATTTAATAAATTAATGCAAAATATGGAAATGATGACAGACTAATAAACCTTGAAGCTGCCACCAATAACACGCTGAAAAGAGTTATTAAAAAAGTAGTGGCAGTTTTACTACGCAAATCTAAAGTTAAAGCTTTGGTTGACTTCTCTTTGGTATACAACCTCGGTTAACCTTGGTTTTGCTTCTGCCTAAATTGTTTATTCTGATGGTCAAACTTGTCACTCCACCTTAGACCTAAAGTTTAACTTGGAATCCAAACCACACCCCACCAGCAGCCCAGTATCTTAACCACTAGGCTGCCCAGAGTACCCATTTATCTACCAACCAATGTTCCCTCTAAGGTGTGTGTGTGTGTGTGTGTGTGTGTGTGTGTGTGTGTGTAGGCGCACACGCATTGTGAAACCTGCGTGCACAGCAAAATAAAATGTGCACAGACTCAAGCGTATCATGAGTCATGACAGTAAATGAAGTAATTTCAAAAATATACCATCACACAAGGTCTGACCATTTGCATGAACATACTCTATAGTCGCTCTTTTAAGTATTAACCCCTTCCGCCCGACTTCGCCGACATTCGCGCAATTACACAATATGGATTTTTTTTACTATGTATTTGCATTTTTTTTCTTTTATACATTAATGTATTGAATATAAACCTTTCTTATTTTTGCATAAAAATGAATAGTAATTATCTCATAATTCATAAAAAAATTAAAAAAATTATTTTATTCCTATTTTGTGAATGGATAAAATCCTGTATTAATCTTGATAGTCTACTTTAAATTGCTAAATGCTAAAAATTATTTTGAGAAATAACTAAAATAGTCTTTCAATTAGTTATTTTTTTATTTCTTTATTTTGTTGAATTTTATTTTACTATTTTTTATTTTATTCATATTTTTAGAATGGATAAAATGTTTTCTTTAAGAATATATAATACTGTAAACAGTTGTTTAATATCCATTTAATAGTAGTGTAATGATCAAGCTATCACCTTATGGAAATAATATTTATATATATTTCATTTTGAAGATAATAGCGCTCAGAAAAGTTTGTACAATTTTTCACCATGAATCTAAATATATGCACAATGAAAATTTCTTGAGCACATGGACTGAAAAAAATTAGAGGAAACATTGCTACCAACCAATTTTTTTTATAATTGTGTGGAAGTATAAATAGCTAGGTTTTGCTGTGTGCCACCAGGTCTCAATCCTGAGGCCAATGGATTTGTAGTCAGCAATGCTAACCACTACACCAAGGTGTGTGTGTGTGTGTATATAGGTCATGCATACAAGGTGGGCCACAATCACTTTACTGAAGCAAGTTTAACAAAACTCACCTCAGTAAAGTGACTTATGGCCCACCCTGTGTGTGTGTATGTGTGTGTGTATATATATGTGTGTATATGTGTGTATATATATGTGTGTATATATATGTGTGTATATATATGTGTGTATATATATGTGTGTATATATATGTGTGTATATATATGTGTGTGTATATATGTGTGTGTGTATAGTGTGTGTGTATATATGTGTGTGTGTGTATATATGTGTGTGTGTGTATATATGTGTGTGTGTGTATATATGTGTGTGTATATATATGTGTGTGTGTATATATATGTGTGTGTGTATATATATATGTGTGTGTGTATATATATTGTGTGTGTGTATATATATATGTGTGTGTTGTGTGTGTGTGTGTGTATATATATATACGTGTGTGTGTGTGTGTATATATATTGGGATTGGAAACTGATAAATTTTTAAGTCTAGTTTTTTATTTCAGTTTAAGTTTGCAAAAATATTGATCTCGGTTTCAATTAAGTTTTTAATTTTTTTTATTAAAGTTTTAGATTTTTCAGTTTGATTCAATTTAAATTTTCTTTTTTCAGATTTCTTTGAATTTCTTTGTACTATTTATATTATTTTTTGTGGGGTACCCTATTGACAAATTCAGATTTAATTTTATATTTGCATTAGATTTCTGTTTTTTAAAGAATTTGCTTCAGTAACTATCTACTTTTTATGATTTAAATGATTTAAACATGTAAGCATCTATAGTCAACTGAATCTGCATGAAACCTTTTTTTTTTTTTTTAGTAGAAAGGGGAATAAAACAATTAAATGTTTGTTAGCTAAATACAAATACCTTGTAAACTCGCATGTTAAAATTAGAGCGAACAATTAAAATATTGCCAATGTTTTTGGTTAACAAACTGTTTCTTTGAGGACTTAAAATCAATCTGAAAAGAGGGAAAAGCCATTCCACATTGAATTAAAGGATAAATGGATATTTTAAATCCATACAAATGTTGTCATAAAAAAAAGGAAAATAATTCATTTATATTTTTTGAAAATCCAAATTCTTCTCAAAACTGAAATGCACAACTGTTATTTTTAATCTATTTGAATTCAGATTTCAGTTTTTGATTTTTTTAAAATTTCAGTTCATAAAATAATATTGGTTTTATTAGTTTGATTCCAGTTTTGATTGTTCCCATCCCTGATATATACTGTATATACATATGTGAATGCTGGAATCCTAACCAAGTTAATCATGCTTTACTTTTGTAAAAAGAGAAATTATGACAACCTATATTTCTGCTGGAACCAAATTTAGTCCTGAATACATTTTTCATGTATGCACTGAAATTATTCTAATCCCTTGTTTTTTTTGTTTGGTACCACCATCTGAATATTTATTAGCAACTTGAAATTGTGCTGGGTTAAATTTAGAGTAAAAAAATTTTAAGTGAACATTGAGGCCCTATACTTATAATTCAAAGCTAATGCTTTAAAAACATTTATGCAAGCTCTAAAATGCCAATGCTTAGTCTCCAATATTGGTATTTGGGATACAACTACAAATATCAATGCCATCCCAGTCAATGCCTCCTCAAACACTTTTGTCAAATGATTGGTAGATTTTCCATGTGGATTGCATGTTCCTCCAATATTCTCTGCATCAGAGTTTTAGAAGTTTTTTCGCCCTTCTTAACTAAATCTGATTTGAAAGAATTAAAATAACAGGATCAAATGGAAAAAAAGGCCCTGGCTGACGTTGAAATTGTAAGTTGAATGATGGCAGACTCAAGAATGTTTCTATTAATGTTGTTTGAGGGAAAAAAATTCAAAATTATTTCGATCAATACAATGAGAATTCTGACAAATAGACAAAAAGGGCATTCAACAACTGTCTCATTCTAATGGAATATTGATGATGATTTACAAGTATGTTCAAATCTTTTCCCTGGCTGTCCAATGTGAAAGGAGTCCCATTGTTTACAAACAATTTTATAGATCATCCCTGAATTATTAGTTTGACCGCGCGGTAGCTAGCAATTATAGGCCCATTAGCTTAACGTCAATTGTAGGTAAACTTTTGGAATCTGTAGTTAGGGATCGTATTATCGATCACTTAGAAAGTAGAGATTTGATTAATAGTAGTCAGCATGGGTTTCGACATAGGTCTTGTTTAACTAATTTGTTAGAATTTTATAACGAAATAGTGTGCAAATACGATAGGCATAGAGCAACTGACGTTATTTATTTAGATTTTAAAAAGGCGTTCGATACAGTTCCGCATAGGAGACTAATTGCGAAGGTTAAAGCGTACGGTATACGCTGTCAGGTAGCTAACTGGTTAGAAGAATGGCTTCGTGCTAGGAGACAGAGGGTTGTAGTTAATGGTAGTGAATCAGGGTGGTTAGATGTAGGTAGCGGTGTCCCACAGGGTTTAGTGTTAGGCCCATTGCTATTCGTAATTTACATTAACGACATAGATGTAGGATTGACTAGTAACGTGTCAAAATTCGCGGATGATACTAAAATAGGCGGTAAGGTTGTTAACGAGGATGATAGAAATAGGATTCAAGACTATGTAAATAGGATTATGGAGTGGACAGATAAGTGGCAGATGCAATTTAACGTAGACAAATGTAAAGTTTTGCATATAGGTTCTCGCAACAATAATTACGCGTATACGATGGATGATAGGGAGTTAGCGAGCGTTGACGAGGAAGTAGATTTAGGCGTACGCGTATCTAAGGATTTAAAGGTTAGGAACCAGTGCCTGGAGTCTTGCGCAAAAGCTAATAGGATGTTAGGTTTCATAGCGCGTAATTTCAAATTTAAATCAAAGGATATTATATTGCCCCTTTACAAGTCCCTAGTCAGGCCACATTTAGAATATGCAGTTCAGTTTTGGTGCCTGTACTTGCGTGAGGATATTGATAGGTTAGAAAGGGTTCAGCGTTGTGCCACGAAACTTATTCCATCATTGCGCAATAAGCCTTATGAAGATAGGATTAATGAGTTAGACCTGTATTCACTTGAAACTAGGAGATTAAGGGGGGAGCTTATTGAAGTTTTCAAAATTGTTAATAACATCGATAACGTAAATTTTGACATTGTTCACTTTTGATAATAGTAATACTCGCAATAACGGATTTAAGTTGCGTGGCAGGCATTTTATTACTAATATTGCTAAAAACTTCTTTACGTTTAAAGTAATTGATAAATGGAATAATCTTCCCGCATCAGTCGTTCATTCTACCAGCATTAATATGTTTAAGAACCGTCTTGACAGACATTTTAAAGGTATTAACGTTGTTTAATTTAAAAAACAACAAAGTTAGCAACAGAAGCTCTGGTGGTGGTGCTCGAGGATGAGTCTGTTGATGATGAATGCCAGCTTGTGACATGCCAGTGTGTGATGCCAGTAATAAAATTATTAAAAAAGAAAAAAAAATGACTAACACGAATGTAGATGTAGCTCATAGCATAAACTAACCCACTTTTTGTTTAACTTACCTACTTTTTTTACATGTCTAACTCTTTTCTTGCATGTTTGTAGTTTGCATGGTATGACAGTGAGTTAAGACTGTGTTTGCATGGTTTGTAAGCGTTCTTATTTTACTTCTTTTCATCTTTCACCCCTCTCCTATTCTCTCTGACTATTTTTCTGACTTGTCGGCAGTGGCTGGCGGATGATGATGGTGAGATACTTTTCCTCTTTTTATGAATGAATGTTAACCCATGAGTGATAGGTGTTGCTCTTACTTAACCCCTTATTCTCTTCTCTTCTCTTAACCCGCTACTCTTTCTTTTCTCTCAGGCTAACCTTAGAGTGGATCTTAGGGTCTTTGTTAGCCTTAGCTTCTGTAGATCTGTAGACATTCTAACAACATTTTGCACAATACTGGCATATGAAAATACTACCGTACATTAACCCTTTAATGCCGGAATTGTTTGTAGGGCTAAGTTATGAATGTGTGTATTTGAAATGTTATTAATATGTAGTGGTTGTCCTTTTAGGGTTAATGTTCAAAAGTTTAAGTACATTAGTAATGCCTAAAAAGCCTGGAAAAAAAAGGGAGTACTAAAATATTCTTTGACAAAGTGTAAGGGTTATTATTCAAATGATAGAAGGTTCATTTTGCCTTGTTAAGGGAAGATTCTAAAAATTACTTGATATAATTCTTATTAAAATTAAAGTACTTTATCTTTATTATCTTGCTAAATACAGTTGGTTATATCCTTATACAAACTATATTCTACTAGATCTTAATTATATTTATTGTTAAAGTTGCATATTCTTTCTCACTTCAGTACTGTATCCCTTAATTCATATTAGGAATCTGATGTCACTCAGTCATTTATGAAAAGATGACATTCTGGTTTAAAGCCAAAAGATGACCTAAGGCTAAAACTAAACTCGTTACTGGTTAGCCTTTTTATGAATTTGGATAAAATTGGTAATTGGGTTTTGGCTTAAGCCTACTTTATTTGCCAATTTTTAAAGCCTGCTTATAGTTTATAAACAAGTTAGATCTCTCAATACATTCATACTATCAATTTCTAAGCAAGATATAGAGGTAAATATATTTTATAGAATTAGGGAAGATTTTTTGGCAATAGGCCTACCTTGATGATCAGTCTTTTCAACCATTACATCAGCAGCTTAATATTTTACTAGATGGTGAAAATAAGGTTTCATTTTGTTAAACACTAACTACTTGCTAATTAAAATTACTGTATCATACTATTTTAACTAAAGGAATTGAGTTTGTTGCTAGATTTACAGTATTCAAATAACAGAATATACAATAAAAAATAAAGCAAGTGTGAAACCATTTTGAATTTTTAAGGTCTTTCAACAAGAAGTTTGGTAACTAAGCCTGTAGGATTTACTCTCTATACTTCAGACAACTTTGATATAAAAATGTGATCATGAGAAATTTATGGTGAGATTTGAAAAACTACCAGATGCATGAGGAAGAACTAGTTATTTAATTTAGATTTAATCAGTTTTTCAAACTGGTATCTGTACTGATTAGGATCCAGTAATAGTTGTTTATAAACTATGGTATGATTGGAAAAGACTGCATGCCATATTGTTTGTTCAGGTGGTCCCTGTTTTTACCCTCCTCCAGAGGGGGTAAAAATGGTTTTTAAAAAATTTAACTTGCATTTACAGAATGCAACCATGCTAAACTAAGATAAAAAAAAATTATAAATATGGTATATAAAGCCTGATGCTTCAAGACTGAAACAGTTTTCAGGAAAATTTACTCCAATACCCCTGAAATACTGGGAGTCAATGTAAAAAATTTTGAAATATACTTAAACCTAACTAAAGTTATATGAAGACTTACCAAAGTTTTTATAATTGTGAAAATACAAATTAAGTTTTACATATATATTAGGTTCTTGAACTTCATTGATAGTTCAGACAGTGTATAATTAAGTTTATACAGTGTTCTATTCTATGCATTAGCCTTAGAATTATTTATAGATATATTAGTAGTCTGGAAGGGAATGTACAAACACAGCTTGGTGGTGGTGATAAAAGTGCACTTTTTTCATACTTTTTACCACTCACTACAACGAGTAGTTGAGGACTTTGGAAGGAAGATAAATGAGCAGTAATGCATGTGAAGAACATGATTATTATGTAAAGAAGCGAGAAAGTGCAAAGGTCAGTCTGGCTGTGACTGATATAAAAGATAAGGAGGATAGTGTGTCAGTGCAAGATGGACAAATATGCAAGATACAGTATTTTAGTGAGCCAGTAGATGAACAGGAAACAAATGTAAATGCAGTTGGTTTTGGGAGTACCATGTATGTAGTCTATACCAGTGTGGAAGATGTCAAATTAGAGGAAGTTGAATGAGCAGTAAGCAAGATGAAGCGAGTAAACAGGAATTGCTGGTTATATGTAGTGCAATTATTAATTGTGGAGATGGCTTGATGCTTGAGTGACTGCAAAATGTCAAATAACATGGGAAAGTGTGTGTATAGTAGGTGATTGGACAACTTGTAGTTTTATCACTAAATAAAAACAAAACAAAAAAAAAAGCAAATGTAAAAATTAATGGGGATAAGTCTCTTAAATACAGTAAACCCTTGTCCAATGTGTTTGTCCAGCGTGAATTTGTTTATAAATGTGAACAATTATTTGCCAAAAGTGGAAAATTTGATTATACATAGTCCATCAAACACACTAATACAGTAATACCGCATGTGTACCTTGTGTTCTAGTGTTTCCTCCTACACACTCCTACACTCTCCAACACTCCCGCATCTCTCCCTCCCCTCCCTCCCTCTCGTGTCACCCCTTACATCACCCTTTGTCTCAGTCCTGCTACTGCATTAAGTTCAGTGAAGTTGTGTTGGAATATTTTTGTCATATTTTGCCATTGTTTTGCTATTACTCTTAGACAGCAGTATGGCACCAAAACATTAAGCATCTGCAAGTGATAAGGAAGAGAAGAAAAGTTGTAAGGTTATGACATTAGCTGAAAAAAATGATTCTAGATAAGTTGCGTGGTGGTATGAGCATAACATCACTTGACTGCGAGTATCACATGAATGAGTCTACCATATGCACCAGCCAAAAGAGTGAGGAAAATATGTGCTATTTTCATGTAATATATTTTTATTTATATGTAAATATCATTATGATTTTGTTCTTATTTCATATAGCTACAATATATGTAGGGAAATTCATTTGTGTGAATAAAAAAAATCTATATCTAAATATTAATGGGAGACTTTGTGGCTATGTTCATATATCCCCATTTATCCCATAAGGTATTAAGTTTGTCCAATGTGGATTTACCTAATGCGCCATTCTCAAGAAACCTAACCCCTGCATTGGATGAGGGTTACTGTACATAGCTGGGAAACTGTCTGTAATGATGATTACAGGTGGAGATGAACAAGGTAGCTTTAGGGAAAAGAGAGGATGTTAATTGTTTCCATTGAGAAAGTAAGTGGTATGAAGTAAAAACTGGAGAAAGCATATGATAGAGGGGAATAAGTCTGCCTTGTTGCAAATGCTTAGAATGTATGGTCAGTAATTGTAAAATACTTTAGGAAGTATGTGGGAGAGCAGTGCTTGTGTAATGTAAGAGTTAAGGGTGAGTAGAATGACTGGTTCAGTTTTAATGTTGAAATGTGACTGGGTGTCTGTGATGTCACTATTAGGCTGGGCTGAAACTATAATTTTTGTTTGATTTTAATTTATCAGAGTGACTAACAGTTGGCTTTTGATATAAAAATAAGATTCCTGAAAAAAATAATTGGTGGCCACCAACGTGTGTCTGGCCACCCCTGTTTTTGTAAAAACATCTAATGCTGCACTAGCAAAATCAGGAAAATGGCAATATCTCTTCTTCTGAACATGCTAGAGAGATGGTTTGCATACCAAAAGATGCAGAATTTGATTTAGAACAAATTATTAAGAGTGGTATTTTTTCATAAAACTTTTAGTTTTTGAGTTATTTTAGAAAAACTAATTTTTGGGCCCATAGACCCCCTTTCAACTGAATGTCAACACAATAAAACATTCTCAAGCTGCAAATTGACATGTATTAGTGGTTTTCAATCAGCAATCAAAATCAATCAAAATCAGCCATTTTAAATTCATTGAAAATGCTTTTTGACATTCCAAAACGCCAAACATTAAATTGTCATTGTCATATTTTAGCATGATAAATAATAATCTAGAACTTAAAATATTTTTTAGACACAAAATCTTTCATTAATTTATGTGATCTAATTTTGTTTCTAATAAGACCATCTCTACGCTCATGACCTACAACAGCCAAGGATGCTTCAGTGACAAGCTTGATGTGCCTTTCAACATTCTGACTGTGGCACTCGTGATCCAGTTTCAATGCGGTATTAATGATATCACGCAGTTCATCATTACTGAATTCTTTTAATACAGGTGGAACAGTTTCCCATTGGGACATAGCAGACAGCTTGTGGTATGCAGAAGCTTTGAAATTGATGATTGGCTTTCTAAAGACCCTAACATTCTCATCTATAGCAGGATATTCATCAGTACCACCTTCATGATCCTCTTCATTCTCATCATCACTTTCAATTATTCCACCTGCAAAATCATTGCTACTACCAGATTCATCATCAAAATCCTCTATAACTCCCCTCAGACACAGAACTTTATTGACAGCACACCCTCTTCACTTCATCAGCCAGCATTCCAACTAAAATATTTTCACCATGAGCAAAATAGCTGTTATTGTTTAATACGTCATAACAAATTTCTCTAATTTTCCTGTCAGGGAATTTATTTACTCTTTGGATCATATTGAATAGGTTTCTTGACCCATCACTTAGCCTCTTATTAGCCTTGATATTGAACCAACTGTGAAAGTATACTTTGATGATGAATTCTACTATGATTTTGAGGTTCTTACTGGGTCTTTTTTGTGAAACATAAAAGGAATTCTACAGGCTAAGGTGAGCCATCGAGAGTGATTTAGCAGGCCAACTTCTAAGAGTGCAAGGTCTTCATCCACTTCACCAGTAATAATTGCCCAGCAGATGCAGTATCCATAGTATTGGTCTGTTGATAAATTATTGACCACCTCATTTGGTAGAAGCACAAATGCAGGATAAGGTATAGATTTGAAGTCCACAACATTCCATTCTGACACATCCCCATTGAGCTGAGAACCAATAGGGCCAGAAAATTTGTCTGGACTTTTTGTTGTCCCATCTAAAGTTATGAAGATGTGTCTAAGTGGCAATTCATTTAGATGCAGAAGACAAATATCCCACTGAAGAGGTTGCCCTAAAAACATTTCCAAATATCTGATTGACCCATGCATATGTCCTGTGTTAGTATTTGTCCCATCTGCTTTAACTAAGTTTAATTTGGCCTCAAGTTCTGTCCCTTTAATGATCTTATAAATGCCATGAGCAATGTCAATGCCTTTGCCACTCTCCGGGGTAAAATGGTCGAGGTAGAAATCATCTGAAAATAAATGTAATTAATTTTACAATTAAATAAAAAAAGGAAGGAATAAAGTTAACTGGACAGTTGTCACTTAAAAAGAATTTTTTAAGTAATTGAAATATTACTTTATAGTACAGTAATATAACAGCATAACCCTATAACTGTATGACAATCATTTCCATTTACCTGGCTCTCCAGTAATGACATAATGTTCCTCTAGGATTGTGGATGTATAATACTTTTCATTTACTTTGTTAACAGCAAGTGTAGCATCCTTTCTACCGTCAAAGCCAATGCCAGTCACTTTTTCAAATATCACTTCTTCCTTTCAGCTCTCAATTTAGCTCTCTCCCTTCTCAACTTGTTTCTGAAAAGTATTTCAAAAATATTGGCCATGCATTACTGCATTAGCATTATACAAATATACAAAATACAAATGTCAGTGTCCTGTTTGAAACTAATTAATATAAATACAAAATAGAAATTTTGACGCTAATTAAAAATAATAGTAAATCTGGTGATTTAGAACTTATAGCAGAAGCTAAGAAATGTAATATCTAGAGTGATTAAAAACATACTTATCAATAACATTTTGTATGTTATCTGGGGTGATTACTCCAAAGTCCACCAATGTAGCAGAACCAATAGCTGCTCCTGCTCTATCACTTACTTGATATCTGTTAGGATATTTAAAGTAGATTTACATATCTTAATCTTTAGTCACAACGATTTCACTTTAAGCTGTATTAAAAGATTTATCTTTCAGTACTATACCTGTCACATGCTTCAGCTAATGAGCGTAATCTAGTTCTGTTCTGTAATGTTGAGACTTCTGGAACATAGTCTGCATCAAATGAATCATTACAACTGTCGCTATCTGTCAACTCAGGAATGTCCATAGGTTCAGGAGGATGAGGAACTGATTCTTTTGCTTTTTGAGATTGAATAACCCGTGATTTGAATTTTAAGTCAGTGGCTGTTTCTGGAACTTCTTTCAGGGTACAGTAACCATGCCTAGTTGTTTTCTGGTCCTACAAAGTGATTATATTTCATTACACTATAATGTATCTTTTATCTGTGGGTCTCTATATGTAAATTGAAATTCTTACAAAAATGAGAAAATACTAAAATATTACTTATCATTAACATCATTAATAGTGTATTATTGATATTACTAACTTATTAAATGCACTTTAAAAATTGTAGCAAATTATTATTAATTGATAATATTAATAATTAATTAATATTAATTAATAATTTACAACTTGAAATTCAATCAACAGACCTACCTCATAAAACTGGTAATCAGATTGTCATTTCTAGTAAGTGCTTTTTCTCTGTATCTGCCAACAGTTTGTGATCATGTTGATATATGTCAAATAAAACGTTTACAGTTTTCAGAAAATTATCCAGATCTTGATGATATTTAGGTCCCCTTTTCTTTTTGTCATACTTCAGAAGGCGGTTGAATTCCTTTATTTGGGTTTTCAGTCGACTCTGTATGGCATTTACTGATATTGGATAAACATTATATGTGACCCACAATTTATGCAATTCCTCAGAAGTAGCTCTCAGTACAGCATCTGTTTTATAGTCTCCGAAACACAAACACCTTTCAATAACTTGCTTCAACGTAGGCAATTTCCCTAAAGGAAACTGTTCTGCTGGCATAAAACGTACATCACCAAGTACTTTAGCAACTGTTTTCCTTGTAGAAGTCATACTTTATATTGCAAATGTTGAATTCAATGACAAATTGCAGTTGGAAACTTATAACAAAGGCACCTGAAAAAAAAAATTTTCAATTTATTACGTTTAAAAAAAGTTCATGAAGCAGCCCCACCCTCTATTCTTTAATCAAGCATAATGGATGCAAGATAACAAGGAAAAGTCATATCATGTGATCACTATGTCCATGTCAACATCCTTTTAGGGCAATGTTAGTAATCAAAAAGCCAAATCATGCTTATTTTAGAATTTCTTTTGTCACTAAGGTCCGTCGAAAGGGGGTCTATGGGCCCCAAAAATTAGTTTTTCTAAAATAACTCAAAAACTAAAGGTTTTATGAAAAAATACCACTCTTAATAATTTGTTCTAAATCAAATTCTGCATGTTTTGGTATGCAAACCATCTCTCTAGCATGTTCAGAAGAAGAGAGATTGCCATTTTCCTGATTTTGCTAGTGCGGCATTAGATGTTTTTACAAAAATGGGGGTGGCCACCAATTATTTTTTTCAGGAATCTTATTTTTATATCAAAAGCCAACTGTTAATGACTCTGATTAATTCTATCTTGAGTTTCAGCCCAGCCTAGTCACTATGGCTGTTTGTTTTTGTATTTGGTAATGTGAGTGAAGCAAAATTTCTAGTGAGGAATAAACCTGAATTTGGATGAGTGAGTGATGTATGATATGGTGTTTCTAGGTGAATCTGAGAATGAAATAAGCATAGTAGTAACAAATTTTGTTTGTCAAAGGGGATTATTGAAAATGAATGAAAATAGAAAGTTTTTCATTGATAGAGGAGTTGGCATGTAATATGATGAATGGAGCAAATTGAGGGGAAAGAACAAAGATGTTTGGGATGTTTGAATGACAAAAAGGAACAAATATATTGTACAGTGCAACCTCAAGAATCTGGAATTCTAAAATCTGGTTCCACCAGTTGTCTTGAAATTTTTCTCTATATTTCAGATCTCTGATATTCAGCAAACCCTCTGAAATTTGGAAAGAAATTTGGGAATAGTTCATGGATTCACCACTGTCATCCAGGGATTAGGGTTGATCACACTTCCTGCCTGCCACTCCACTATTTTAGATGCACTCTGTTCTTTATCAGTTCAGGTATACTGTACTCTTATATTTTTGTACTTTGTAAGTGGAGACAAGGAAGATATGTGGGTAAGTAAATTAATTATACTAGTTTTCATTTTAGGTAAATATTTATGCCTTGTGTTCTACAGTACATACATTGTTTAATTTTTCATTCTGAAATCCAGAAAATGTTGAAATCTGGAAAGGGTTTGGTTGTGAGCAGTCCAGATTCTTGCGATTGCACCATGTTAGAAGTTGACAGTAGAGTGAAATGAGGCAAGTCATGAATACAATAAAAATCGTGATGGGAAGAAAGTGCTTGAGTGTAGATGCATAAAGTTTGCATGAAAGCATATTGGTGCCAGCAGTGATGTATGGATGAGACATTCTTGTTTGATATCTCGCTTTGACGAGTGAACTACAGTACCTATAAGTAATTTAGAAAGTATAATTGGTGTAAAGCTGATGGTGTTTGGAAAATGAGGGTGTTTGGGAAAGCTGTGGAGAGAGAAAGTTATTGCAGATGAGAATAGAGGATAGTATGTTGCATCATCTTGTGGAGAGGATGAGAAATTGTAAAAAAAAGTGCATAATAGCGAGTATGTAGACATTTGAAGTAGAAGAAAACCAATTGAAAGATAGATGTACTGGTAATCAGTGTGATAAACTTCATATATGTGTGATGCACGACTTAATGAGTGCATTGAAAAGGCATGCTCTGCTGGACTTGACAACTGAGATAACTCTGAAATAATAAATTAGGTAGAATAGGGAAGTCCTTTTATATTCTCCCGAGATTAAAATGGGTTAATAAAAGGATTTTTCTTTTTAAACAGATCTAGGTATTTTCATACAACAAAGTGCATATTTTCTTGATTCCCCTGATGTACAAATAGAAGTACAGTGCAACCTTGAGAATCTGGAATGCTTGGAACCAAACCCTTTCCAGATTTCAAAATAAAAAATTAAACAATGTATGTATTGTGCAACACAATGCATAAATATTTAGCTAAAATGAAAACCAGTAATAATAGAATATAAATGATTTACTTACTACATATCTTCTCTACTTACAAAGTGCAAAAATATAGAGTACAGTATACCTGAACTGATAAAGAACTGAATGCATCTAAAATGGCAGTTGCAGGTGGGAAGTGTGAGCAACCCTAGCCTCTGGATGGCAGTGGTGAGTCTGTGCACTACTACTACTACTACTACTACTACTACTACTACTCCCACTCCCACCAAATTTCAGAGGGTTTGCCAGATGTTGGAGAGATCTGGAATTGGTGGAACCAGATTTTAGAATTCTTAGTTCTTGAGGTTGCACTGTATACCCAAACCTTGTCAAGAAAATTAACAATGGATCCCTAAGAGGTTGAAGCAGTACATTATTCCTCGTTGTGATTCCTACGTATTGCGCATGTAATTGATTTGAGTGTTTTTAGTCCTGAGGTCAAGCATTGTGCTTATCCATGGGGTAGGGGAAATAGGTTTTCAGATAATGCAGGCTTATATTAAGATAGGCAGTTAATTCTGATATAGGCCAAGATATTTTTTAATGCTAATTGCCACCATAATCTACTTCACTTGTTTTAAGCCTGTTACTCTGAAATTGGCTTATATTCTAAGTTGAGGGATATTTTGTGTATTGGCTAAAATTTAATTCTTTAGTAGTATAGGTACAGGCCTAAGGTCTGTCTAGTTTGATATGTTGGTTGTAATTAATCTGTTTTATATACCGTGTGACCACAAAAATTGTCTGTTTTTAATCGCTTATTACTCAGTCATTATTGCAGCTTCACAAATGAAATAAAAAGTTTTTGAAAAAGAATATTTAAAAGTTTTATTTAATTTTTTTGATATCCTGGATACGAAATCAGTACTTATAAAAAAATGACAGTTTTATCCACCACAATCATAGGTTATTTGTCGGACATGCAACGTGTTTTCATCGCAGAAGAGATGATCAAACATGGCTCGGTAATTGCCACCCAACGGTCTTTCAGACGACAATACGGTCAGCAAAGGACCATAGATCCTAAAATGATTCGCAGGATTTTCGCAAAATGGAAACAACATAGCTCAATCAAGAACATGCATAAAGGCAACTCTGGGTGCAGCAAAGGTGTGTGAACTGCTGCAAACATTGATTCAGTCACAAATCAGCTTGAAACGGACAACAAGAAATCTGTGAGACTATCAGCTGTGACAGGAATTAAATGGGAGAGCATTCGGAAAATAATCACGTTGGATTTGAGAATGAAGTCATTCAAAATTGTGTGTTTGCAACAGCTTAGCGAACAAGACTACCAGCGTCGTTTGATGTTTTGTGAACGCATTGAAACAATAATTGAACAAAACCAGATAAGATTAAGTGACATAATATTCAGTGATGAATGCCACATCTATCTCAATGGGTTCATCAACAGACAGAATTACCGGTGTTGGTCACAAAACAAGCCAAATATACACTTGGAGAAACCTCTGCATTCACCAAAAGTTAGTCTGGTGTGGTTTGAGTAGCAGCAAGGTTTATGGTCCTTACTTTTTTGAGGACCCAGAGACAAGGAGACCGCTTTCAGTAACTTCAGAAAGATATGTAGAAATGCTGAACACTGTTTTTGAACAAGAAAACTGCAGTAACAAGTGGTTTCAGCAAGACGGAGCAACAGCTCACACAACTAGGCAATCACTGGAATGTTTAAAAAGATTTTTTGAACAAAGATTCATTTCTCATAGCTCTGTTTCCCTGGCCCGCAAGATCTCCCGATCTATCACCTATGGACTTTTTTCTCTGGGGATTTGTCAAGGACAAAGTATTCAGGCAACAGCCATCCTCTATCGAAGAATTAAAGCAAGCGGTGGTAGTGTGTGTACAGTCCAATGAATGCAGCATTTTGGAAAATGTAATAAATAACTTCCTTTCCCATTGTGTGAAATGTAAGAATGTCCAGGGACGTCACTTTGAACACATGTAGAATAAATTAAAACTTTAAAATGTTCTCTTTCGAATGCTTTTTATTTCATTTGTGAAGCTGCATAATGACTGAGTAATAAGCGATTAAAAACAGGGACAATTTTTGTGGTCACATGGTACTATTTAAGAAGTGAAGTGTTTAAATCTACTTGTAGACCTAATTAATTATGTAAGGAATAACCTGTAAAAAATTGTGGTTAGGAAATTTTGAGGGTAGGCTAACCATAAGTTACTTTCCATAAATTTTTGTGTTGTAATCGTACCAGTCTGTTTTTCAATGAAAATATATACTGTATATCATGCACAATTTTGCATAATACAAAAATTCAACCAAACAAGGTTGGTGTATGTTCACGCATGATATTCCATTTATGGGGCCTCAGCATTGTACCAGATAATTTGAATGGAATGTGGTCATTATCTCGAGTACAGCAGGGTTAAAACACAAAATGCCTCTGGACATGAAAGTATCATTCCTCAGTTTAAATGTATGACAAGTTGACTTTTATCCCATCCCATCATAGTGTAGTGACTACCACCCTCACTCTATCCATTGAAGAGGTGGTGAGTTTGAATCCTGATTTGGGAGTGGGGGAAAACATGTACACACACACACACACACACACACACACACACACACACACACACACCACACACACTAAATGTTATCTACTAATGGTAATTAATTCTTTATTAATAGCATAAGTAATTCGAATAGCATTGACTACCTATGAGGTGCATTGAAATGAGTATTGTTTACAATACAGTTTATTTGACCAAAGAAGCTGAATAGTTTAATTTTTGTAATTATTTTATATTTAGCTACTTATTTTTCCACAATTAACTTCTCCCCATAATAAAATATTTAAGGTTTTGTGTTCTATCTGGAGAGAGAGAACTCAAAGTGGATGTTAAGCTTCACAAAGCCAAATGTTTTACCTCTCCTGTTGGTTACATTGTAAAATATAGAATGTTTGTTTGCTTTAAGGTTTTGTAGTTTTGGTAGAGAATGCTTATTATTAACTGATTGTGGTTTTCTTCATCAAAGGTAAATTTTTATTTCAGGAGCTGAAGAAGCACGAGGTTCATGATGTTGTCAGAGTTTGTGAACCCACCTACAAAACGGATGAACTGAGGAATGGAGGCATCACAGTCACTGATTTGGTGTTTGATGATGGAACTTTCCCTCCTAATGAAGTAGGGCTAAATATTTTGCACTAACTAATAGAGCTGGAATCCCTTTTATAATTAGAATATACAGTTAGAGAGGGTAGCAAAGAGTAAGATTTGAAAGATGTTGGCAGCTCTCTCTGCATTTAAACCACATGTCTGTTAGTTTGTTTTGGATCAGTGTCTGAAAATGTACATAAATTTGGTTCAAGCAAATCTGTGGTGGAATTCCATTTTTCTTACCTATATTTATTATTAAAAAAAAAAGTTTCATGGCAATCTCCCCCTCCCCCTGAGTGTACAATGCTTTTGGCCTTTTGCTGTCAAAATTGTGTGATTTTTAACTTGTTACATATAGAGTTCTTTTAATAAAGATACTTCTTTTCTCTCAAGGAAAGAGAGGCAGTTAAGAATCATAATAACTTAAGTAGTTAGCTGCTTTATTTTGGGAATATTAAATGCTTCAGGATAAATATTAGTTTCTGAATATTGCAATTAACTTTTTAGTTGTATTAAAAGTACTACTGAACCTTTTTATATTGGTCTCTGCACAGTAGTTTTGTATCCAAGCAATTTAACGTAAATTAGTTAACAGTTAAAGTCTGGCCTGTATCATTTTTAAGTCTTGTACTTCCATTCATACAAAATGATAAATTTAGGGGCCCATTCTGTCGGCCCATAGGATATTACTAAGAAGATTGCTTGTTATTGGAGCTGGTATTAATGTAAACTTGAAGATTTATCTTAAAATAAGCATTGCAGTTTTAGTTCTTGAAACTTTAATATTAATCAAGGTGACTTTATCCTCATTTGAAGTTTGTTATTGGTCATTGTTGTTGGAACCAAAGGGTATAAATGCATTTCCACCTCGGCAAAGATTTAATTGAACTGAATGTCGAGTATAATTTTTTATTTTGTAATTGTTCAGAAGTTCTTAATCTCTGAAAATATGAACCTTTGCTTGAAGATAGTGAAAGTTGTTTTATGGGAAACAGTCGTCCTACCAGTATTAAGTTTTTAGTCTGTAACTCCATATGATGATAAAGTTGTTAACAATGAAGTTGGTAGTGGTGCATCTTTCTACCTCAAATAATAGTTATTTTTGTGGGGCCTTTCAGAAAGGCCTAATACGGTCTTTAATGGTTTGTATTTCACATATGTGAACTGTTTAAAAGTTAATTAAATGTAAAGACGTCATTTAGAACATTTCATTGAATAGAGGGTTTGGTACACCCTGAGGATTTTCTCAGTTTTGGCTTATTCTTTTATTGAAGGTTGTTGAAGAATGGCTGCAACTCCTAAGAGACTGCCACCGGAGGGAACCTGGACGCACTGTAGCAGTGCATTGCGTCGCTGGATTAGGAAGAGCTCCAGTGCTAGTGGCCATTGCTCTCATTGAACTGGGAATGCGCTACGAAGATGCAGTCGAGCTTATAAGACAGTAAGATATTTTTAATGGGTCAGATCAACCAGTGCCTAACACCCTCATCTCTCAGATTTTGCTGAAATTTGGTTTATAGGGAGTTTGTGGGCCCTGAATCCATTTCTGAAATTATAAGGTCAATCCGACCAACGGTTCAAGAGATATGACCTCGGGAAATTTGAGGTCACTTGCGAGGTCACTAACATTTGGCGAGCCATAACTTGGGTAATAATGGTCACAATTATATAAAAGTATATATATTTAGAATCAGAAAACGACAAGGAATCCAAATATGCAAGTTTTAGAACTCTAGGTTGAAAAATAAAAAAGTTACACTGTAACCAAAATTTGAGGTCACGATTTGACCTCTGGGGTATCAAATGAGAATTTTTTTTTTAAATGTAAAAAATGAAGGCATAGGCATTGGCTATTAGAATCAGCAAAAAAAAGTTTGTTTGTTAGTATTTTTCATGTAACTAACATATAAGTGAACACCATATTCATAAGTTGTGCGTCAATTCTACCTATTTTTTCACACTTAAGCTCATAATTTGACCTATAGAAATTAAAATTACATTTTTTTATAGATATAAAAACAAAGGCAAAAAATGTAAAATTGTATTTCACTGCTAATCTACACTGGCAATAATAGTTATAATAGTGAAAGGGGAAGACCTACTTAGAGGATTCATGTGCTAGCCTAATACAATTTTTGCATGCTCGATGCTCTCATCAATTTCTTTTTGTGGAAAAATGTATTGAATTCTGCTGCCTCCTCTTAGGGTAGGACAACTCATTACAGTTAATATATGATGTCCTGGCACTGCACATGAATCCTTGTTTGATGGATAATAATATGCACTTGATCCTGATGACCCAGAGGGATGTAGAAAGTTCACAGTGAAATCATCAAACTCTTCACAATATTCCTCCACAATTCCATACCAAACTTGCATGTCATAAATGCAGCCAACATACTCTCCTGGTTTGACACATTTTAGGTTACCAAGCATTGCAGGTTCATTAGTAAAATGACTTTTCCTTATTCTTTTCTTTTCTCCAATGCCACTTGAAATGGGATACACCATCAGTTCTTCCTTGTTTAGGGGAGCAAATCTATGATATTTCTGAGTTCCAGGAATAGCCCTACTATCCTTGAATCGATGTTCCAACCGTTCTTCTGCATCTTTCAAATCAGCTGTAGTTACAAAGAAAAAATTTATCTTCTTGCTCAAGTTTTCTTCACAAAACTGAAACATGTGTTCTGGTGTAAGAATTTGCCTCTCTGTAGTTCTCTGCAAACTGGCACGAGCAGTAGCTCTTTTCACTGTTCCTCCAATCCCATCACATGCATTTTTGCCATGGGATGTAGCAAAGAAGTGCCATTCACAAGACAGACCAATCTTGTGGGCATCTGAATTTAACATATGTCATAAGCTTCAATATGAATGAGTAAACCATTATAGTGTTGTGTTTTAGTGATGCAGATAAGAAACAGACACTAAAATGGCTAAGTTCCTGGTCTGCAGATGATCTATAATAGATGACAAAAGGGTGAACTGTACACTGTGAATTGTCCCAGTGAAACCCTTGGGCAGCATCCTGGACAATGAAAGAATAATTCTCAGAGAAATCACCTACTATAACTACCTCGCTCTGAGGTGGTAGTGTTTCTTTCAACTGCTTGAAGTACTGTGATTGTTGCTGAGCAACAAAGTGATGACGAACCATGCGGGATATTTTCATGCTTAGGGATGATAAGTATTCATGAAGTGGCTCCACCTTATCAACCATTGTACAACGGTCAACAGTCACCCATTGCTTGTAAGATATTTCATTTGGAGCTGATTTCACACTGTCAAGTAACTCAAGAAAATCCAGGACACCCTCTTCTCTTGGGCAATCATTGCAAAGTTGCATCATGCAAGTCTCTCTTTCTGTACTGCAGACACTGTAATCCATAAGATCCTTGTATGAAAGACCTCTTTCTCCCAATGCAGCCAGCTGCAATTTTGGATTTTGATGGTATGTGCAGACACAGACAGAATGAGCACCACTACCGGCAAGCACACAATATGATGGCCGTAATTTTGCAAATGTGGAAAATCCTATTTTGGGATTCTTTTCATCATTTTTATATAGTTCAAACATCTCTCTTAAATTCCCGAGGACCAATCGTTTTTGCACCTTCATTGCACCTTCAGCACTGATAACTTTCACGCAATCCTTTTGGCCAGGACACATACGACTAACCTCTTCTGACTCATAGAATCTTCTAACTATATCTTTGTGTTCTTCAGATATCACTTTTCCTTTGCTCATTAGTGGAATCTTCGGAAGGATTCCATGTTCTGATTTAAGTGAACGGCTTCTTTTCACCATGTATGTTGTAGTTTGAAAGAAACTAGCTGTTTTTTCAATTGTGTATGGTGAGAGTGTCAATATTTGTAGTTTGTGATGGTGACATTTGCTCTCCAGGAATGACTGTTTCAATTCATTCATTAATTTGTCTAGATGTTTTTCAGATTTAGTTTCAGGTTTTGAAGTATCACTTACCTCCTCGGTAATTTGAACACCATAACTGAGTTCTAGCCTCTCCTTCAGGTGTTTCTGAGCAGATGATAGCTTACCACGAGCCTTGCGCTTTTTCTGGCTTAATGACAGCCCTTCTGAAAAGAACAGAAAAAAAGGTTTCACACACCTGAATATTAGTAATTAAATATTAATTATAGTACCTTAAATGCTATATAATTGGCTATATAGTAGATCAAACAGACCTTGTAGTAAAGTATAAGTTATTATATTAATTTATTACTTATTTTTTAACTGGTGTTTGGTCCAGAAATGCTAGAACTGGTTCAACTGAAGTTGAAGGATTTTCCTTTATCAAGCAATCACTGTCATTGTCCAGATCTTGAATTGAAGAGATGTTACTCAAGCCACTGATAGTAGATGATTCATTTGAATCCTGCTCAGACTCGTTGTTTTCAGTGGTACTAAGTATAGTGGGGTTTTTCATTATCAGTGTCCAGCAGTTCACACACAACAATGAGTCTTTTTTCACTCTTCCAGCACATTTTTCAACAAGTACATCAGTCACTTTTCTAAGATTGATTGTTATGCGTTTCTTGTGTTTTTGAATAGGGTCCTGGCAGTATTTCAAGTGCCGAACCATTGTATTTTGATCTGTAAAGATATAGGATTTACAATTAGTAATATATATTTTTTAGAAAATATATAGCTATACACACTTAATATTTTAGGCCTTGATAGTCTCTGAGGCTCATTAAAACACCATACCCACCAGCCACCCACAGTGCTGGCTGGAACTGTACTAACCTGTAGACAAGGAATTTTGCAACTATCTGTGTTGATTCTGCACTTAGACAAGTAGCAACATGTTTCAACAGGTTTGTTTAGGCTACATTGAGCTTAGTCTTCCCCTTTCACTATTATAACTATTATTGCCAGTGTAGATTAGCAGTGAAATACAATTTTTATTAAATTCTTGGAGCTTGAGGTCAAATTGATAGCTAAGATATAAAAATTCCTTGAAATGACAAGCAATTTATAAATATGGTGTTCACTTATAAGTTAGTTACATGAAAAGTACCAACATAAACAAACTTTTTATGATTGTTTCTATTAGTCAAGAACTGACTTTGTTTTTTATATCTAAAAAATGTAATTTTAATTTCTATAGGTCAAATTATGAGCTTGTGTGAAAAAATAGGTAGAATTGACGCACAACTTATGAATATGGTGTTCACTTATATGTTAGTTACATGAAAAATACTAACATAAACAAACTTTTTTTTGCTGATTCTAATAGCCAATGCCTATGCCTTCATTTTTTACATTTAAAAAAAAAATTCTCATTTGATACCCCAGAGGTCAAATCGTGACCTCAAATTTTGGTTACAGTGTAACTTTTTATTTTTCAACCTAGAGTTCTAAAACTTGCATATTTGGATTCCTTGTCGTTTTCTGATTCTAAATATATATACTTTTATATAATTATGACAATTATTACCCAAGTTATGGCTCGCCAAATGTTAGTAACCTCGCGAGTGACCTCAAATTGCCCGAGGTCATATCTCTTGAACCGTTGGTCGGATTGACCTTATAATTTCAGAAATGGATTCAGGGCTCACAAACTCCCTATAAACCAAATTTCAGCAAAATATGAGAGATGAGGGTGTTAATTTCAATTTTTTTTGGTTGATCTGACAGAGAATGACCCTAATGCCTTTTCACAGTCTCTGAAAGGTTTGAGTTTTAACCAGTAGATTGGGCTAGGTAGATGATTGTAGACACCATTCGACCAGGGAAGTGTACTCGGGGGAACATTAGAAGACGGAGTGCTGGAACTCCCGTTTCTCCTCTCACTGTCCTCCTTAGCTGATCTTTGTCTCGTCTACCCTGTGAGCAGTCCAGCATGCTCTCAAACATATGCATGCATCTTACACGCTACATAATTTTGTCAAAAGTTAAAAAAAAATTGCATCAACTTAAAAGCCTTGGAGTTCCATGGAGGGGACCATAAATATCCCCATTTCTGGCTTCCCCGCTGCCGATACCGGGAGCGCAGACCCGAGCAGCGGAGCTGGATCTGCTACCACCCATTCGAGATGTTCTGGGCCTCTGCCTGATTTTCTTTTCATAAACTTCTGCAACATTCGTGACCTTTTCTCAAATTTTCAATCTGTTGAACACCACCTCTCTTCTTCTAAACCTCATCATCTCTTCCTCACTGAAACGTGGGTGTCTAGGACGACTGACAGCAACCGCTTTTCTGTACCCTCTTACTTTCTCTATACTCAGTTTCACTGCAAAGGTGGATGTTGTGTATATGTATGTAATAACTTAACTTGGTTCTCATATTCCCGAACTCTAATCCTCTGGATTCTATACCCTCTAACTACAGCTTACATGCCAATCTCAAACTAAATACATCTGCGTTGGTTACTTTTCTCTTAATTCTATTGACTAGTCAAAATTTTTTTGATTATCTCGCTTTCAAAGTGGAATACATTCTATCCCACTCTCCTTTTGCCGAAATCTCTGGTTTCACTAACATTTTTGTGAACTAGCTTACAACTATTCTATCCTAAATGACCTAGAGCAGATTGTACAGCACCCTACTCGTATCCCCGGTCATCTTGGAGATAGGCCCAACGTTCTGGATTTATTTTTTGCCTCCTTACTCTGTCAAACTTTTCTCCATTGGGCTTCTCCAACCACAATCTTCTATGTTTCCTGTCCTATCACTCCAATTCGGCCTTTGGATCCTCCCAAGAGGACGCGTCTCTGGCACTTTGAAAGTACTTCTCTGATTTTCCATGGCTTTATTACTGCTTCCGTGGCCGGGTCCCTTCCGAGTGTGCTGAGCGCATCACGGAGGCGATTCTCTGCTATGTAGACGTGCATTCCACATTCTGTTCTACTACTAATTCGAGAGACCTTTGTTTAGCTTTACTTGTTCTAATGATGCTATCGGCAACATAGAGGAAGCTTTCAGAAGGTACCGTTGCCATCAAACTGTATCAGGACAACTGTCCCCCGTTATCAGCATTTCAGTCGGATGTTATTAATGTGAGCTAAATCGATATATGAATTATACGTGTGCATGTACTTCAGCTCAATGTGTGGTTTTAGTCGGCTTTTCAGTTGAATGTAATACATTATTTTGGATAGATTATTTCTAAATCAGCAGAGTTCGATTTGGTGTGTAATTTTGCAATTATTTGAAACGTTGAGAACACATTAGTTAAAATGTACACTGTAGGGCGAGTTGATATTTTGTATTCAAAAGTGACACATTGTGAAGGTTTCGTATGGGTTACAGTAGTCACCCAGTTAAATATTTCGCGTATCCTAAGTCTCCTACCTCGGGTACAAATTTTCGGTTTTTAGTTTCAATTTGCCAAAACGTACATTTTTCAGTAAAAATTCGGATGAAAATTGTTTCAACTGTGTTAAACCGTGTTTCTTATTTTTTATTCAAACTCAAAGAAAATGACATTTTACATGTTTTTGAGTATATACTATACAGTATATTAAGATAAAAAATAATTCACAAATTAGTGAATTACATAACATTTTTTTAATTAAACAACCGAACTTGTCTTCTGCAAAAAAAAAAAAAAAACCATTACCTAATGAAGTGCTCTTTTGCACGATGCATAAACTTAAGCTGTTTTGAAAGCAACACTGCATGTTTATTTATTCCACTGTCCTTTCCATTCAAATTTAGGCAATCTTTTCCATGATTCCAGTAGGTTAAGAATATATTTTTGGCGATTTTCGTAGCCGATTCGTACATCAGATACATTCATGACTAGATTCACAGCGCTTTCTACTCCTTGGCTGTGACAAGGAAAGGCAGTATTTTGAATGGTTCTTGTCTTGCTAGCAAAAGTTTCTCAGAAGTGGAGGCGGATAAATTACCTCTTTCTGCCAATCAGTCGTTTCAGTGTAGTCTGAAGAATCAAAATTAAGAGTTCGAGGTAGGTCAAAGTTTCTTGATCCAGAAAATGTAGTTCTTGAGAGAATGATTCTCTGGATTGCAACCTCTCTCTAACTCTCTTCTTGAGTCTATCATCATCGATAGTAGAATATTTTCGGGGTTCGCAAAGTATGTGTTATTCTAAAACACCAGTTCCATGATCAATCTGTATTTCTCCAAGTCGCGCAGCAGATACCCTAAGTACCAAAAGTTAGATGATCCGTCAGATGCCAGTGGATGCGACTTAACCTAAAACCATCCTGGAGCATAAGCTAGCATAATAATTTCTACTAGATCTTTGAAATCTTGGGTTAGATTTGGTGTTGACACAGTCTAAGAATTCTATTTGCTCTAGTTAGACAACGAGCATGATGAATTGTACCAGGAGATCTTTCTGCGAGATCTTTGGAGACATTTCTAGATTGAACAGCTAGGCACATATTTGTAGAGATACTTTTGGTCACTGCTTCAAGCATTAACAACATCAGATGAAATTTCATGAATGTTTCCTTTTAACAGGAGAAAAAGCAACTACTTCCAGTTTTGTTAGAGCAGTTTTCAATTTATTTCCAATTGAACCCTTGAAAGTACTTGGGCCTGTTGTTTTTCCATCTATTGCTTCGTAGACGTGCCTGAATGGTAGTTCGTTCATATGAAGAAGGCATTCCAGCCACTGAACAGACCTATTCAGATAGATTTCAACGAGCTTTATTACTCCACCGATTCTTCCAGTGTTCACAGCAGCGCCATCACATAGTAAAGCTTTGAGTGTCTGAACTTTCTGAGTCCATTAATCAACTCTTCTGCTGCACAACGAGCATTTCCATGATCAGGTGTTAATGATTTATATAGATATTTCCAGGCTCTTCAACAATGACGTAGTAGTGCTCTTCTTTGATCTTGCCTTCCCTGGTTAATGTGTCATCTCTTCTCCCATCAAAGCCAATGCATTCTATTCCTATATCCTCCGATTTAACCCAGGTAACTCAATTTTTTACTTACTCGTGCTCTTTCCCTCTCCAACTTCTTTCTATCAATCATGTTGACCTGATCCAGGATTCCCATATTTTTTAAAGTAGCATTAACAATTGCTGCTGCTGCCCTGCAACTCACTCTGTAACGATCTGCGGTCACGGCCAACTCTTCATAGGTATATCTGTTCTGCTCATTCTCTATGAACGCTATATCAGGCACGAAGTCTTCATCCTCTTGGTCAGTCTCTACCTCCATGCTCTCGGCACCGGCTGCATCCTGTGATTCCTGTGATGTTGAAGGGACAACTCTGATAGCTTCAGTCAATTCTGCTTGTGATCTCATTCGGCGTTCGTGTTCTTTTTGAGCTCTAGCAATAGACCTTTTTCTCATCAAAGCAGCTTTTCTCTCGATTGGCCCCAGTTGGTTTAATCTTTGCTTTTGTCCTACAAAAGAATCCACTCGGCAATTGTTATTTTATCCTTGCACTGGCAAGCATTTCTAGCAATCTCTATTGTAGCAATCACAGGTACGTACATCAAACATAGCATCATACTCGGAAACATTTTGTTCAAATATCTCATCTCTTCGGTTTATAGGAACCTTGTTCAACTTTGAGGCTGCTTCTATCACTCTAACAACTTTCTGAGATTCCACGAGTACTTATTGTAGGGAAAGAGAACCTTCTCCATATGGTTTCAACGTCTATTGCGACTGTGTTACAACATTCGTTAAAAGTAATCGATTTATTTGATTCGGCCTCTTCTCGTCGTCGCACCAAGTTGTTGTGACTCACAACATCTGCTTTTGTTGGTGTCATAGCTGCTGGAAACTAGGAAGGATGTCCAAAGGCTGCATTTGACGACTTTTTTCTTGTCATGACTAATTTAACTTAAAAACCAATAGTTTGAATCAATAACCAATAACAATTTCACTTAATCATCTGAAGTAAAATATAATTTTCTGCCAAAAGTACTCAAAAAATTAGGGTTGCCAGACTTTTTTGCACATTTGTGAAATTTAGCCACCCTGCATAAAACGAAAAAAAGTATCCATAAATAAAGAAGATGCCCATTTGATTTAAATAAGGGCAAATAAGGTCTTCTAACTTATTTTCAACATATCTTAAATTGATGTTCAGAATAAGTTCAAAACTTATTGCGAAATCTCAGCTAGAAGAGTGGGGAAAAAGGGGGGACTGTGTACGAGGTGTACAGGGGATCGCACATAGCTCAACTTTTGATATTATTTGTTAACCCAAATGAAAACCCTCGCATAGTGTCGTTTTTTAAAAAAGCCAAAAAAAAAATTGTTTTGACCCACCCTAAATTGTACAGGTCAGGTCAACTGTATGCTGTTAACAATTGGGTAGGTTAAGTCGTGGATATTTTAGTTTTGACAGTAACTACTACAGCTATTATTGCCCATCGTTGGGTACGACCGTCGTGCCGGTTTTGGAGCCTTTCTAGTTAGGTTAGGTTTCTTGCTAGAAACGCGGGTCATGGCACTTGCTGCATATTAACCTCGGAAGTATTAATGCAATTTTAATGCTAGTTATTGGTGAACCCATCCTTTTCCTACGAAAAGAAGTAAATGTCAAGATTGGGGGGGGGGGGGGGGGGGCAATTATCCTAGAACCCATCCAACTCCTGACTCACTCGGCTTATATTTCTGCCCGGAATCTTGCAAAATCTGTTGCTCGAATCGCCAAAAATTTGTTCATCCGACAAAAATGTGGAAACTTGTCCAATTCTAATTATTCTCGCTCTTTCTGGCATCTAGGTAAGAACTTCTCCAACAACTTTACTTCCTCCTCTTTCCCTCGTCTTTTCCATTCCAACAACTCAGTTGCCGTCTCTTCTGACGAAGGGGCGATTCCCGTGCTGTTCCTCCATCTCCTCCCTCTGACTTTATTATGTCTGAAATTAGAATCTCTCCCAAAGATGTTCTTTCTGCCCTATCGAGGATCAACTCTAGGAAGGCGTACGATTCTGATGGTGTTCCTCCTGTTTTCAAGAACTGTGCTTCTGTGCTGACACCCTACCTAGGCAAACTCTCATCCTTGTCTTTCATCTGGTACTTTTTCTTTCTGCTTGAAATTCGCTTTCATGCAGCCTGTCCCAAAGAAGGGTGACCGCTCTCAACCCTCTAACTATCGTCCAATTGCTTTCCAAAGTTTTTGAATCTATCCTTAATAGGAAGATTCTTAAGCACCTCTCTTCTCACAAGCTTCCTTCAGATCGTCAGTATGGGTTCCGCAAGGAACGCTGTACTGTCGATCTTCTTGCTTATCTCTGACTCTTGTCCCTCCTCCTTTCGGGATTTCGGTGAAACTTTTGCTATTGCGCTTAACACGTCAAAAGCTTTTGATAGTCTGGCACAAATCTTTAATTTTGAAACTGCCCTCCTTCGGTTTCTATCCTTCTATCTGTGCCTTCCTCTCTAATTTCCTTTCTGGCCGTTCTATAGCCACTGTTGTTCTCCTGAAGCTATTAATAGTGGTGTTCCTCAGTGTTCTGTCCTGTCACCCACTCTTCCTTTTATTTATCAATGATCTATTAAGTCTCACTTCTGTCCTATCCACTCTTATGCCGATGATTCCACTCTTCACTTCTCCACCCGCTTCCCAAAGCGTCCCTCTCGACAGTCCGTCCATGATTCGCGTAGGATGGCTATGGCACACCTAACCTTATCTTTCTGCTATATCTGAGTGGGACAGAAAACCTTGTGGTTTTGTGCCTCAAACTCTGTTCCTCAATCTGTCTACTCGTCAATCTTCCACACGACTATCCTCTTACCTTCAACACCACCACAACTCAATTCTTCCCCTTCTCTTAACATGCTTGGTGTTCCCTTTTCTCGGGATCTTTCCTGGGAAGATTACACACACACTTTCCAAAACGGCTTCTAAGAGGTTAGGTGTGCTGTACCGGCTCCGCAGTTTCTTCATCCCACTCAGTTGCGGTCTCTGTCAGACATGGTGTCTATTTCTGGGTTTCTATTACTTACTTTTGATTTCTTCTATTACTTTATTTTTCATCTATTACTAAGTCATCTATTTCTATTACTTTTGCATGTGTGGTACTTCTCATTTGAAAAGGATCTTTGTCTATTTAAATGCAATTAAAAGCAGTGTTAACAAATATTTGTTTCAACCAAATCATTACAATTTCAGACTGTAGGTCTTGATAAATTTTACTTTATTGAAGGAAAAATTTGCCACTATTAGTTCACAACTTCACATGTTTATTTTAGTTTAGAAATACATGTTTATTTTAGTTTAGAATAGATTGTTAATTTTTCAGTTCTTTGTTCACACAGTATGTCTATTGCCACTAATAGAAAAGTAATAGACTATTATATATTACTTTGCCTTCTATTACTATTACCCCATATCTGGTCTCTGTACAGGGGTCTTGTCCGCCCCTGTATGGAGTACGCTTCTTATGTATGGGGTGGCTTAACCCACACAGCCATACTTGACTGGGTGGAATCAATGGCTTTTGGTCTCAATTCACTTCTTACCGAGTGTCTTTAATCCCTCTCTCCTCGCCGCAATGTTGCCTCGCTCTCTCTACTGTCGCTATTACCACGGACATTGCTTTTCAGAATTCTCTAACTGCATGCCTCCTTTAAGGAGAGCACGCAGCACCGGACTTTCTACCTTTTCTCGTTCTTTTTCTGTCCAACTCTGTAACGCAAGGGCTAATCGGTATTTCCCAGCTTTCATCTACTCAACTGGTCAATTCTGGAACAAACTTCCTCAATCCATCTTTATCCCCTGGCTGTGACCTCCAATTTTTCAAACGCAGTCTCTCTAGACATCTCGAAAACTCTACCTTAATTTTGGCTCTTCTTCTAAGGGGGGGGGGGCGTTTTTGCTGGCATCCACCCTTGGCCCCTCCTTTCTGCATATAAAAAAAATTAAATTAGCCTTTTCTGGAAATACACAATGAAACTGATTCATAATTTTTTTTTTAAATTTTTGGAGGACAATTTCGAAATAAGGGTTTAATTTTTTACATGCACCTTCAATACGTAAACCTTAAACACTTGAAAGTGATGTTGCTGCATATCATTGTGTGTTGAGAAAGCACAATGAACCAAGACGCTAAAAGCATGATGCTTTATTTAAAAGCAAGTAATACTTAATGATGCTCTCTTTGAAGAGTGAGGAAAGGTGTAATACAATGCGATAAAGATTATAGTTGCCATTGTTGTATATTAGTCCGAGTAAAGAATGGTATTACATTGTAGTGACTTGATTTAACTATAGGCATTAAATGAAGTGATTATCGAAATTTGACGCCACACCGGAATTAATTGAAAAGCCAAATTAAAAGTGCACACCCGATCATACGATAATAGATCTCTCAATAAGTGGACTGTTTTATCAGTTCAAGTTAAATAACATTGCCTCTACTTAATTAAAACTTTATTCAGGAAAATGGTGGTGATACGGAGAGTATTATTATTATTATTATCTGTAATTCATTTTCCACATTGAATGGACTACAGTGGTACAAATGAAATCTAGTATAGGGTTTACTTTAAAAGGGTTTTAAGACTAATTTAGACATAGGAAAGTTTAGTTGTCAGAATCCTTTATCTTTGAAGAATGAAGCAAACTACAGTCACTATATATACATTATTCCAGAACTTATAAGCAAAGCAGTCATAGGCTTAGTATTAAGAATTCTGTAAACTTGGTGGTAGGTTATATATACTAAGAGTTCTGGGATAGAATCTTGTAGTTGATGCTCATTACTTATTTCCAAATCGTTATCGTCGTGGGTGAATCGATAAATATGACGTTAAAGAGTAGGAAAGGTATAGATTTGATGAGTTTGTTTTCCTTTATTTTTATCAAGGAACTGTTTATATTAATTGCTTTTCCGTTATGGAATTTATTAAATGCGATCAGTTATTTGATATTAACCTCATGCTGATAGGTTAGGTATTGCGTGACATATCCTTGTAAGTTTGTGAAGTTTGACTAAATGCAAGATAGCTGCAGTTGTAGGTGGTCACTGTTCTTCTAAAGCTATTAACAGTGGTGTTACTCAGGGTTCTGTCCTATCACCCACTCTTTTCCTTTTATTTATCAATGATCTATTTAGTCGCACTTCCTGTCCTATCCATTCTTATGCCGATGATTCTACTCTTCACTTCTCCACCCGCTTCACTAAGTGTCCTTCTCAACAGACACTCCATGCTTCGCGTAGGATGGCTATGGTACACCTGACCCCTGATCTTTGTCATCTCTGATTGGGACAGAAAACTTTATGGCTTATAAGTCTCAAAAAATCAGTTCCTCCGCCTGTCTACTCGTCACAATCTTCCACACGATTATCCCCTTACCTTCAAGAATATACAACTCGATCCTTCCTCTTAACATTCTTGGCGTTTCCTTTTCTCGTGTCCTTTCCTGAATTCAAAACAGTTTTAAGAGGTTAGGTGTGCTCTACCGGCTCCGCAGTTTCTTCATCCCTGCTCAGTTGTTATCTGTCTCAGTACAGGAGTCTTGTCCACCCCTGTGTGGAGTATGCTTCTCGTATATGGGGTGGTTTAACCCACTCACTCGTACTTGACCGGGTGGAATCAAAGGTTTTTCGTCTCGATTCCCGTCTCTTGCTGGCTGTCTTCAATCCCTCACTCCTTACTATCGCTATTGTAACTGAAACTGCCCTTCTGAACTCTAACTTCATGCCTCCTATAAAACACTAGACTAGTACTTACGCGTTTCGCGTCGAAACACACTCCTACCGTTGGGTCACTTCTACAAGAAACGCGTAAAGTTGATCTGGACAAGAGTAAATGCAAAATTTCTGCGAGCATTGTCGTCTTGACGCATGTAGTGTGTCAGCTGTGGTGAGGCAGCGTCTCTGGGAGCCCACCGCGACAAGACCAGTAGGCTACTCGCTTACTAGAAATGATGTGATGATTACATATATCTATATTTTTTTCCTATATTTTGCTAAAACGATGCACATTTTTACGTGGTCGCTAAACGTGTATTTCCCCCGCCCCGCCCGCCGCGCACCAAAATGTTTCTAAGAAATTGTTAGTAAATCCATGGTGTCTTCATTTATGATTTAACTTTCATAAAATTCATAGACAATGTAGCTTATACTTTTTTCTTACTACAAATGACGTAAAAAATAAAAAAACTTTTACATATCCATAATAAGTGTTTTTTTCTTCAACTCGTGATTTCGTGAATAATTATTGACTTTTCCCAATATTTCTTGAACAAATTATAGATATTTCGGCATCATATTGGTAAAAAAAGTGGTAGTACGATCTCGATTAAAACTCATTTTATGGCTAAAAGTTCGAACATTTCTTAGGCGTCGCTGTGCTCGCTCAGACCCTGGCTGGGACCGGTGGCCGATGGCTCGCATCTGCCAGGCGGCCGGTAGTCCAGTGTGTTAAGAAGAGCACGCAGTACCAGACTTTCTACACATTTTCATCCCTTTTCTGTCCAACTCTCTAACGCAAGAGTTAATTGGTATTTTCAATCTTTCATCTATTCAACCGATGACCTCGAACAATCTTCCTCAAACCATCTTTTCCCTTGTCTATGACCTCCAATCTTTCAAACACAGTGCCCAGACATCTCCAAAACCCTGAACCTTGATTTTGGCTCCTCATCTATCGGGGTGCGCTTTTCCGTGCATTCTCCCTTCGAGTCCTTCTTTCCTTCATTAAAAAAAAAATTCAATTGTAGACAATAGTGTTGCATCCACTTGGAAAGCTAAATAGCGGTACCGGAGCAATGGCGACCCCAAAATTTCTGAACTTGTATGATGTAGTGTGTCTGACATTATGCATGTCAGTTGAATTCGTGTCAAGTTAGTTTAAATTAGGTCAGACTAGGCTCGGTTGGTTACATTATGCTCGGTTAAGTTAATCATTTTCATTTGAAGATCCGAATTGTACGCGAGTGTTTGTCTCGTTCACTTAAAATGTCACTTTTCATTTGGAATCTCTGATGCATGCGTGTGAATAAGTTTGATCTGGAGTAATGTGAGCATGCGCAAGGACGGACTAGATCATTATTAAATTAGCGTGGTTTGCGTAATCAGCTAAGTGATATGTTAGGATAATTTTTTATTTGGATTATGGAATGGAGTATTCAAAGATAAGCTCTTATTTTTTTGAGGGGTTAAAAGAAACATTAGTGTGTTTGTGGCCATTGTAATTACTATTCAATGCTCGAAACAAATACGAATTCCAAGGAACTTTATTTAGCTGATTTGACTTTTTCAGAATGTTTAATTATACTGAATGTCTAGAACTAGTCTAGTAGCTAGTCATTTTCTTGTTCTACAGATGGTTATAAAAAGGAAACTTATTAGGTTAAAATGTTAAAATGACTGTCAGTTAAAACTTACTCTCCAAGTCACCAGTCGGATTTTTGACCTCCCTCTGAAACTTGCTACCATGTACAAAATGTTTTAGTGCTACAGCCAAAAGCTATATAGAATTTAATTTTAGCATTGCAATGACGTGAAAAAACTAAAATTAAATAAACATTCTTTTTAAATGAATTTTCTGTACTAGTATTATTTTAGGGTAAAAACTGATTTTAATTAGGTTTTCCATTGTAATGATTTTAATTTCTTATGTTCCCGAGCAATTTCAAAGTTTTGAAAGTCCCTATGTAGGGACGAAAGCAGTTAGGTCCAAGTATGCATACGAGAAATGCATTGGCCTAATTAATTACTAATTAGTTTAGTAGTACAGGGTGGGCCGTAAGTTTCCATACATAGGAAAAATTAAACGTTTGTTTTTATGTTACTGATGAAGCAAATTTTTACGTCAATGGAGAGGTTAATCGGCAAAACATACGTTATTGGAGTAATGCTAACCCTAACTGGCTGAGTCCGACGAAGATGCAAGGTGCCGGTAAAGTGATGGTGTGGGCCGGGATATGGGGTGACAGAATTATTGGACCAATTTTTGTCAGTGGAAATCTTAATGCCGAAAGGTATCTTAACATGTTGCAAGAAGAGATTTTCCCATCCCTGCTAAACGAGGAAGGTAACTTCCCAGTTTACTTCCAGCAAGATGGAGCTCCACCTCATTATGGTCTTCACGTGCGTCGGTATTTGGATCAGCAGCAGCAGTTTCCGGATGCTTGGATTGGTCGGCGTGGTCCTGTGGAGTGGCCTCCCAGATCCCCAGATCTCACCCCCCTTGATTTCTATCTTTGGGGGCACTTGAAGGCCATGGTGTATCAGGAAAAGATACGAGACATAAATCATCTAAAGGAACGTATCACCAACGCCATTACAAGCATAACGTCAACTGTGCTAATGCGTGTTCATCAACAGTGGGGAACACGTATTGAAATGTGTTTTCAAAACAATGGCAACCATGTAGAGCATATTATATAAATAAAAATGGTTGTCCATAAAAAAATGTTTATTTTTCCTATGTATGGAAACTTACGGCCCACCCTGTAGTTAATAATAATAGTACTTAATAGTCTTTAAAGTTGGTATGCAGGGTTTCACCAGGTGGGGGTTGACAACAACAGTAAGGCCAAGGTACTCCTTCGTCTCGTCAATTAAAAGTTCCAAGGTTATAAAAATTACATTTTTGTAAATAAATTTGGAGGGGCCACACTGAATTGCACTGCTTTAATTTGAACTCTTGGTAGGGCCTTCAGCATTCTAGGAATAGTTTTTATTAATAAAACGTTAATTAAATATGATAAATCACTCTAGTTTGGGTATTTTAATAATTTTAATCATACAATGTTTAAAACCAAAAATTTAAAAGGTACCACAGTTTTGAACAAGTTTTCATTACAGACGATAAAAGTATTTAGTTCGTTTCGAAACATTTTAAAAATCCGCTTTTTCCCTCCAATTAAATCTCCTTTGGAGCTTATCTAAATTTCTTTCGAAGTCCCTGTTGTCAGGACCTTATTTAATAGCGATGTAGTTGGATTCTTTAGAGCAAAAGGGGTTCCCAACCTACGACTCGCGGCAACATGTTGCTCGTGAAGCTGATTGAAGCGCATCACGAAACCTCGGTAATAATAAGTGCGAAATACTTTAATGAAATTGTAGGCATCCCAACGACTGCGTCAGAATAGCAATAACTCGCTACGCTTAATACTTTCAGAAGTTGGCACATTTGCGATACGAAGTTTTCCATTAGAGGTAGGCCTACTTACGGGTTTAAGTATTCGACAGGCATAGATATTTCAAAATATCCACGTGGGTTCGTCATATACAGTATTTAGAAATTGTTAGTGGCCGAAAAAAGGTTGGGGACCATTGAGTACCACAATTTTTTTCCCAACATTTTCTGGTGTTCGGGCCCGAGTTAATCTGACGTCACAATGAATTGTTTGAAAAAGCCATTATACTGTTGTAGTTAAGTAGAATGCTCCGTAATTATTTAGGTATGTTGAAAGATATTAGATTTAATGTAATATGGATCAGGACTTCGTGTAGGTGTTTACTGGTTCAGAGACTAAGTCCCCTTTAACGGAAAAAAGAGTACCTTTGAAGATCTTTCTTCCTTTTTTAATGTTATCACATTGTAGTTAAAGAATAGTGGTGCTCTTTATTTTTGTAACTGTTCTTGGAAACCGCTTCTTTTTGTGACATTATACAGTAAATAGAATAAATTTGCTCGCTTGTAGTAACGTGTGAACGTAATTTATATTTTTCTCATAATTTAAGTTTCATAGCATTGATAAATAATTGTTCCTCAGTAAGGTCGACATTACGTAATAATAGGTCGTTTCTCTAATTACGATCCAAGCTTGATGGAAAAATAGGGCGAGGGAAGGAAGATATGATATGCCCTACCATATACCCTTATGACCGAACATTTTGCATCAACGCTGAATTTAAGGTTGAAAGTCAAATGAAATATGCTGCTTCTGAGTAGTGATGTTCCGTTGTGCTGAATTTTATATTTTGTAGTTTTAATTTACTATCAAAAACTGGCAGAAATGAAAGAAATTGACGTACATCTAATATAGCAAATATAACTTATGAATATTATACTAAATCTTTCCGAGGAAGGATCACAAATACTGACGTTATCCTATCATAGGACTGAAAATATATCTAATGTTCATAAAATTGTTTAATACCTATATAAAGTTCTACGGTGATGCAATATTTGTGGCCTTTATATACAACTACATTAATGCTGTGGCTCTAAAAGAATTCCTTTTCGTGGGCATTCCTTAGTCCCTTTACAGAAATATTTTTATCAGTTCATTTACTTCAGAAAATTAATTTCGTATAAATTGTAAGCTTATGCCGATGAGATATATTTAAATGATGAAGTCCTCTCTCTCTCCTCTCCCTGAAAACTGAATTTTGAAAGAGCCGTAGCTATTAGACTGAAAGAGTAAACTAAAATTTCTTATCTCGAGCGAGTTTCTCCGAAATAGTTCTTATGTTCCTGAATCTTCTCCGAAGTATTTCTTTGGAGTAATTCCATAATATTTCGCAGATATTCTGCATAGATTCGATAAATCACACTTGGTCATGTACATATTAAAAATCCAAGTTCCTGTCTTGCTTTTCTAGTTTTTTGATGAACCGAACCCAGCACTACCCATTCCGTCATTCCATTTGTAATTTTCATGGCAAAGACACTGGTATAAATGATAAGAAAATCGAGTTTAGTCACGAACACGCTTAACCTTTATTCCAAATCGATATAAAACAAAACTTGGCGAATCAAATTAAGACAGAGAACATATCCATTAGTTAAATTGTATATTTGAGTATTCGTCGGTTCTTTCAAAACACTTACAAACTGGAAGGAATTTACAATTGTAACACTTCGCCTAACATAGGTATAATCAGATGAGCACTTCGAACTTTCCCGGTTCCAAATTTCTTCCGGAATGCCATTTGCCGCTCCTTGTAAGAACATCTAATTTTTACGTTGAAAATAGGCTTTTGGAGAGGGAATAACAGATTGGATGTATCCATTAAAGTTCCTTCGCGAAATTAAAATTTTTGTATAAAACTGAAAAGAATATTGCATATTTTGACGTTTCAGCGGTGGTTCCTGCATGGGTGGAGCGTAGTTAATTGCGTCCACATCTTTCCGTTTTCATTGTTATTCACGATTTCTCAATGCAAGAATTCCAGATGTGAGGAAAACGCTTTCCTGTCTTGCCAACGACTTGAAGTGAGAGAACTAACCTAACGAAAACTAGTATAATTTAAGCCAGGGCTAGAGTGGGAAAACCTTGAATGAGAATGGGGTTGGCATAAAGCGAGAAGAAACTCGTTTAAGAGAAGCTTCAGTGATATTCACCGATTTTTTTTTTTATCTTCAATGAAGAATGAAATGGGAATTATCAAAACTGGGAAGGTAGTTCAGTTTATTGAAAGTTTCATAAGTTTATTGTTTAGAATGGTACACCATGCTTAACGAGTTACGGTAGCAAAGATACACTAATAGGGCAAAAAATAAAATTTATATCGGTATAAAGGACATTAAATTAACTCTTTTATTATCATATCTCTAAGATTGCATAACTAGGCAAAAATCTTAAACCAATTATCTTTATAGATTTTCATTTTGCCTCGGTTGAGCCTCTTAAAACATCAGTTTTTCAAAATGAAACCGAGTCGTTCTCAGTAACATCTGTTCCACCGTATATGTGTAATAGTCCAGGCAATTTGTAGTTAGACCTGGGCAAAATTGCTTCAGAAGCTTTCTAAACTGTTTCCAGCTCAGGAACCATTGCCGAATAACATATCCAAAATCCGACAAAATTGGACCCCGGGAACACACCCAAAAATGAAATTCAAAATGGCGGACTGGATGTTTCCTACGAAAAAAATAAATATATAATTTACGCTTTTATTTATAGATACATTTGATGCTTTTTCTTTCAGTTGTAATGTTTTAAATAATTCAACAATATACACACAACCAGTTATTATGCAAATATAATGTTATATAGCTTTTTACAGATTTTTATAATCAATAATACAACAATTATTTTTTTCCCAGTTTCAAGTTATGTTTTACAGAAGAAGTGATACCTGGTCACAAACATACAGAAATTAATCCTCTTCATCACTATCATCGGATAGATTACCGGTACTTGGGTTGTTATCGCAACCACTGATTTGGCACTCGCCACAAGCGGCTGAACAGGGCATTCCATTACGCTTGCATCCACATCTTGAAGTAGCACATTTCGTCTTGCAGGAGCAGCGGATCATGTTGAGTAGATAATTTGGAGCTGGTGGCTTGTCGCAGGCCGTAGGGTAGTAGGAATTATTCTTTACATACCAACCCCACTGTTCTGCATCGATCTTCTCTTCCTTCTGTAGACTTCCAGATTAGTATTTGAAAGTATGTGCGAAAGCTGTGGTACTTTGTGGACGCATCGGTAGGTGGCAAACGTTTGGGTGTAACAAAAGATTTAGCTGTAGCTACCTTTTCAACTAAAATTCGATGACGTAGTGCGTTAGTGGATTCAAGTGTTTTGCAGCCATACAACAGAAGCATTGCCTTTCTTCCAGCGGCTTCAATGTCAGAGTGTTGGCAACAATCAGAACAGAATGTATTTGCAACTGAACGGAGTTCAGCCACCTTCATCAGTGTGTCGAATGCTTTGGCTTTACCGATCGAAAAAATTCTGATGTGCTATCACAGCCCGTGAAAGCATGCACAAACAGGAGATACTTGCAGATGTCATTGCCTAACAATGATTGAATGCTGAGAATATCATACACAGGATAGGAGATGGTCCCCGTCTTATATCGCTGCGATAGTACAACTTGAAACCACTGTCCTTGGCATGGTACAGAAGGAGAATCAGCAAGTCGGTGTCTTCCCTATTACTGTAGTTGCATTTTCTGATGAGGAAAACTGCTGCACGAACGATGTCCACATCAGCATCCCCATCTGCGTTTGAACAGTACACCCGTGCTTCAACATCTCACCTACGAGGGAAATAAATGCTTGCTTGCTTGTTTTCATTAGCCAAGAAGTGTTCCTTCTGGCCAACAAACTTCATGCTTGGACTGAGATTCACATTTCTGCTTGTCTTGGTGCTGCGTCTTCTGTGGGTCATGTCCTTGATCGTAGGAGAGCTGCTGTAGCCATCAAAAACAATGATTGCTTTTCCATATGTTTTCAGAGTGTCGGCATATGAGTTGGCGATGCTGTCATATGTTTCATCTTGACGCCAGGAAAACGATGTAGTAGAGATCCACCATCCAATACGTACTGGTCTGTGCACTGAATTTCTTGAACTTCTTCCATGCGTAAAGTGTCAGTGTATTGATTATTGCATGAGCTAGCTGAGACTTATCTGGTTTCCTCAAGATACTTCGTGATTCGAACAATGCAGGAGGATATGCACACAGTTCGTAACACATGAATCTTCAAGATTCATGTCTCCGCCAGTGGCAACAGTCATCATTCTCTGAAACAGTAGTGCAGGATCTACTTCTATATCTGAAGCATCAGTGATCACAACGGCAGAAGCAGATCCTAGTGTTTTCACTTTGTCAGATCTTTTGGCAGAATATGTAAAGGCTTGTTTCCCAATCATTTTTACGACAATGTTCGTACCGATTGAATGCAATTGATGAACGTTAACTCCAGGATCAGCAGTTAGCCCTGTTACAATGTTGCAGAGACCCGAGGTAGAATGGAATGGGGATAAGGATTCCAGACGTTCAAGTACTTTCTTCATGTCATTACTGTCCCTAATTTGTCTACTTCCCCTCATTTCCTTGTGCTGTTCACTACTTTCCAACAAAACTCTGGTGTATTCCTGCATTGCTAAGTTATAAGTGGAACACAGAGGCATAGAAAAGAGCCACGTTGTCCTTTGGATGTCTGTAAATCCACTTCCGCGTGTCAGTCCGCCTCTGCTTTTCAGGGAACGCATTAGTACTTGTTCTATCACCAGGTCTGTGCCGAGTCCGGCCCATAATCTGTCGCTTCTTCTTACCACAAACTTACCTTCCTGGAACATTTTGTTAACGGCTGGATTTTCAGAAGGCAAACTTAACATTTTCTGCAGGTACAGGTATATCGATTTCAGGTAATTGTGATGTCCGGCTGCTGCAATTATGGGGATGGTCTCCAGCATAGCTTGCAAGTGCAAATCCACGAGCCGGTTTTGTCTGCTGTTATCAAGGAACGTGCAATGTTGATCATTCGCTGATATTCCAACCAGAGTTGACTTGTTTGCGAAGTAGATTGTAGGTCAGTTTTCTTGGCATCCAAAGTGGTAGCAATCTGAGACAATGCATTCGAAGATTCCACATCCTCAACTGATTGTTTGGCGGTCATAACATCGTCGAGCAGGTCACAAGCTTCCTATATGGAGGTCATGAGGAGTTCCATCTTCATTACGAGGGAAAACGTCTGCGACTAGTAAGGTACTAAGAGCTGCATCTACTATCATATGACCACGTATCGCTCTTGAAACAGCTTTTCCAGACATGTGCTGCACGGCATTTGGTCCGTATATTTCTTGAAGTACTTCAGACAATCCTGAACCATTCATAAGAGTACCGACTGCTCCCAAAAGATTCATCAGATTGTGAAATGATCCCAGCATTAAAACAATGTCCTGCAGGTCTCTCTGTTCATTGATGATTTGGGAAGCTTTCCAGAACAAAGGCTGATCAAAGGTAATAATGCATGGGACTTTTTGATCGCGTGCTATCTTGCTCAAATATAGTAATGTCGAAAATATGCAGGTCATGTCAGTTGGCGACATATCTATGATGGGAAGGAACGTGATCGACGCCACACCTGGATGTGAGACACTTGATCCACCGTGAATTGCCTGCATTGTTCCGGACCAACTTGGACCTGATCTTTCTGCTGAAGATATCTGCCAGAGAAGACTAAGTCGACTTATGGTGGCAGTGGGTACTGGAAGTTCGCGGAATGAGATGTCCCTCAACATGCTTCTCGCTTGTCTATATTCCCTAATGTCAACGGTTGCAATCTTCTTAATGTCATTGTCACCAACATTACGCCTGTGAATAGAAGGGTGGATCTTGATCTTCGGAGTTATTGCGGCAATCATACCCATTCCATGAAAGGTATTCTTCCCATCCAAAGTGCAGACATCATGATCGACGTTATCTGCTGCTAGAAGGACTGCAGTGTTTTCATCATAGTAAAAGAGCCAGACCCACTTGCCAGCGCCGCGTTTCTTTCGAATCTTGTTACTTCTGCATACGACGAACAGTAACCCAGCTGATGGAGAACGTCAATAAGGTACCTTGACCTAAAGTTGTGGTGTAGCTGAACCGACAAACCGATCTGTAGTGGACATAGTAATCCTCTAGGACGGGTTGCTTGCATAATGCTCTGCCCAATTGCACCTATTTTTCTTGAAGCATCCTGTCCCGCAAATGCTTTTGATAATAGCAATTTCAGACTGTTGGGAATGTAATCAAGAGCACTTTCTGCAGTGATGTCATTTGGAGATGGATGCACATCTTTTCTAGGCGAGTCGACAGACTTGATATCACTTCTGATTATTTTTGCAGCAGCTTCTACTAGGTAAATCTTCTGTAGCTCTATATCTATATCACATTCTTTCGACTTTTTGTGATAATCTATAAGAATTTCATTAGCTGTCTCTCGTAGTGTTACTACATCTGCCTTCCCACTTTCACCTGATATTATGATCTTGTCTCCGTAACGTTCTAAAAGCTTTCTCTTCATGTGCCTGCGTTCGTAGACAGAGCTCTGACTTCCTTGAAGATATTCCTCCATTTTGGAAATTAGGTCTCCAATCAACAGTTGTTCATCATCATCATTCTCTTCCAGGTAAGCACAGGTCTGAAGGAATGCTTGGTGTTGCTCTTCATTAGTTGGTCTCCCTTTCTTCGAATCATGATCGTCGGAGTATGCGCGAGGAATGTTTTTTCCACTTCGAAAATTTACGCTGCAGGTGTGATGATAGACACAATCTGCAGCAGGAAGATCACGAAGATAATACTCCAGACGGCCTTTTACATTAAACGACCATTCATCGCAGCGGCTTTCACAGCACCTTTTTATGGTTTCGGAGAACTCTGTAGTTCTTATTTTGACATGCTCTGATTTTGGTTTGTGTTTGGAAAAAAAAGTCCACAAAGGTATCACAAAACAAACAGTGAGTAGCACTGGAAAATGCGTATTCATGAAAACGAGCACTTTTCCTTGGTATTGCCTCGGCTGCGGTCTGTCGCTTCTTTATTTCAATGGTCTTTTTATCCGTAAACCTTTCCTACATACAACGTGAACACTTATTCCAGCTGTTGCAACAACATCGCTTCCACGGCTGCGGCTGGATGCATTTATACCATCTGCTCCTTTTTGCGAGATGTGAACCACTTCCTGTCCGCTGTCCAATTTCTCCTTACAAATCACGCACAATTCTTCAGGGGTCTGCATTCTTGAAGGCGACGCACACCGAGTCAGTCTGAAACAGAAAACACAAATTAATAAACTGTTGCAGTATTTAAAAGGAGTACATAATAACAGTTTTAAAAAAAGACAAGCACAAATACGCAGATTTGATAGTGGGTAGTAGGAATTAGAGTTGTATATAATATAAGTTTATAAAGATGTAGCAATGTCCATTCTCACATACACTCCATACAATATATTTTATTTACATTACGTGACGTCATAGTTTAATACTAGCCGCCTAATACAATTTTTAGTGTCATATAGGTTAATTTAGAAACGAAAATGTGTTTTAAAACATTTTACTGATCAAGAAAAACGTCATAACACACACTACAAAGCGAAATTAAAATTTATTGTATTTCGTAGGAAACTGCCAGTCCGCCATTTTGAATTTCATTTTTGGGGGTGTTCCCGGGGTCCAATTTTGTCGGATTTTGGATATGTTATTCTGCAATGGTTCCTGAGCTGGAAACAGTTTAGAAAGCTTCTGAAGCAATTTTGCCCAGGTTGAAGCTATTTTGTTCTAGATTGCCTGGACTATAAAGGCTGTAAGGCCTTAAACATAAGCAGAACTTTGCTCCAGCCTACAGTTAGACTTAATCACGTAGACACGACTTGGTCTTCTTTGTAGAAAACTTCCTTAAGTATTACGAGTCATTGTAACAGAAATAACCGTCGATTAATAATAGTTTTTCGTGCTATAATAACTATACAAAATTTACCCTTGAATCTGTACATCCACAGTGACTATTAACAGGGCTACGAAACTAAATGCTTTCTAACCCTAACCTCTATCCATACACTGGCTGCCTTCAGTAGCGCGGTTTCTTGGCTCCATAAAACAATTTTGTCATGCTCAGCATGAAAGGTGACGTGTTTACTTTGTTGAAGACTTCTCGGGTGTTGTAAATTCAATTTATCTCACTAAAATTTAATGTTTTTATTATTTAGTTATCTTAGCGATGAAGTTACAATTGTAAATATCAAATTTTAACCTCAAATCAGTTTTGGAGGGTCCGGAAAATATTTAGTGTTTAAACTAACGTGTTTAGACAGCATTTATTCATAATTTGTTTCGTTTTATATTAAATTTATGACGCATGTTTTAAGTGTCAATTGATTTTTAATTTAGTTAAAGGTTTTAACAATTCTTTACTGGTTTGACAGTTGTTTGGTTAACTCCTGGTTCCTTCAGAATAGTCTTAATTTGATGGAAGCGCGAGGAAAGAATATTGGTCGTTATCGAAGTTTGTCGGGTTTCCTTAAATTGAAAGTATTTTTCCACGTAATCCCTCGAAAGTGGTAAAGAATTTTGTTGCACCTTTTAGTTAAGATGCGAGATGTATTTACGGAGGGTGACTAGTGAATTACCAAAACGTTTGGAATAAAATTTAAGAATGTTTTGGTCCATTTGTTCTATACATTTCCGAATAATGAATTTCCACTACGGATACATTTTTCATTTTTGTTTTCTAGACCCGTTCATAAAGGGTAGTTTCGTTGGCCGTCGAGCGAGCTCATTTAATGTACGCCGACCCCATACACTGGATTAGATATTATAATTGGGTAGATTGACGTCATATTCCTTGAGTTTGATTTTACTGACGCGCACCATACATTTGATTACTTAAATTTTTATTTTGTTCATAATATATAGTGTCAGTGTCCACTACCAACTTAGGTTTCGAGCATCACGCGTAAATGATCTGATTTACGGATATGCTTTAACCTAAGTTATCTTTATTGAAGAGTATTTGAAGTACTTTGAGAGAGAATTCGGTAGTACTTTGATCTCGCGAGGTGAATGTAATTTATACACTACTGTATAATACTTGTCACTGACCCTTCTTTTGGACATTGCGGACGTGCGTGTTTGTGAATGACATTAAAGGATGATTGAAGAAACTATTTGTTCGTCTAATTAAAAGACTAAGAATGAATTATAACTAACTAGACCCTAGCTTTAAACGTACTACTGTCGATTTGCTGCATAATGATACCATCTACTGCGTACAAAAGTTTTAGTATATCTTTGTATGAAGAATTTCCTGAATATTACAGGCTTACTACTCGTAAATGGTATGTTTTACAAAACTTCTTTTTTAAGAAAATTGCATTTTAGTAAATGAGTGGAAATGCACAATCTATTTAGTGAATGTTTGAAGTGCAAAATTTTCCTCCAAATGTCGTCTCGTTACTCGCTGATATATTATATATTATGTTATATTAAATAAATATAAATGAACTAAGGCGGATTATAGTGAATTGTCATTTTAGATTCCAATATGGGATATTGGTCTTAACCATATATTTCATGGTAGTCTTAAATCTGTACATTTATTCTACAGAGCTCCCACGTCTCTGTGAGTTGGAGATTGAATTCGAACTCTGAAAGTCCCGGGTCTAACTCTCAAACCTCGCAGTTGGAGTTGGATTGTTCGGGTTTGGGTTATTCTCACAGTTCACACCCATCCACCTTGTGTCGAAACGGGGACTCCGGATGGCGATCGGATACTGTTCATTTAAAATTTGTGCGCGAAGTAATTGGTCTTCACTACCAATCATTATGTAAACTTGTTTCCTCCCAGTAAGCCAATTCCGGGTCTGTGACTGTCAAACTTCTCCAGAATCAAAAACCAATGATATTTACGAGTGTTTTTAGTTTTCCAGATTTAGTGGTGTGTATAAACTAAATTATTAATTTTTAATTTATTAACAGCTTCATAGATTCTCATTAATTGGCTTATTAATCGGTATTCGGCCTATTTCTGTAGAGGCGCGGGAATAAGGCGTTTAAGAACGAAGGATCGTGACTTTCTCTGATATTACCGTTTTATTGTTGCAGGAAGCGCCGAGGAGCAATCAATGCTAAACAGCTTGCTTATCTGGAGAAATATCGACCCAAGTCTCGCTTGAGGCTGAAGAATGGCCACAGGGGGAACGCCTGTTGCGTTCAATAAGAGATTCCCTTCTCGCCCTATCGAGAATCGAGAATTGCGAATTGGGCATCTTTTATTACAACTGCCTTCCATAAAATCAACTATGAACTCTTTCAATTTCCTCTTTCTCACAACATACACAACTTAATTCACACATAGGCAAACTAAAGAACTTGAGCTTTGTAATATAGAAGAGAGAAGTACGCTTTCTTTGCCTGTTGCCCGTTTTTCATAAAGTTAACGAATATTTAGTTGAACTGAAGAAGAAGAAGAAGAAGAAGAAAAATATTTTTATTTTAGAAATGGAACAAAATCTTCATTTAATTTATCCTCGTCTTTTCTTTGTTCACACATGGTAGAATCCAGATATATTTAATGACGCAAGTTCTGTAGCATGAATTGGCAGGTCTATTGTGGTGTTATTTAAAGTATTTTATGTATCTAGCTTATAATCAACTAGAAATCTTAAAACTTCTATTTAACATTGACAGTGTATTTTATGGCACTTTGTAAGTAATGTATTTTAAGCCTATTTTAAGCTTTTTAGTTATATAGTAAGGCTGTTCATGAATGTTTATTCACAGATAATGGCTTCAAGTAAATCGATCCTATGATGATAACGCGTTAACATTTATTTGAAAGCCACTCATGGATACTTATGAAACGCTCATTTAGTTAATCTAACATAAGTTTATAGGCGACAAAACACTGGGTTTCAGCATCAACATATCAGTGGGATCTCCTAAAATTGGGAAGTGTTAACGTGACAACTGAATAACTTTCATTAAACTGATAATAAATGATGCTCTAATTTATTAATTGTTTTTAAGTAATGACACTATAGGATTTTGAGCCGTATAGTCGACTTATTTCCTACTAAAATTGTAATTTTATCTTCTATACAACTTATTTGTACAGATCTGTTCCTTATATTTCATTAGGTTCTTTTTATTTTAATTCTTTCCATTTGCATATTCTCTCATTGGATTCGATCCATCTATAGAACTCCAACATGTCTTACAATTTGCAACAGTCTCTATTATGGGAACCTATTTGTATGCAGTCCTCGAGAAACGGCGAGAGTGGAAACGTGTTTGCGTTTCAGTTGTAGTCAATCAGGCTACATTAGTCTTCTTAACGTAATCCTTAGCAGTTGTCCTTGGCTTGTAACTTCTCCTGGTTTGACAAGTGTAAAAGGTAAATCAATTCGCGGGTGAAATGATCGTACTCTTTACTTTTCCTGTAAAGATGCCTTACTCTCACTTAACATGGTTGGGTTTGTTTGTCTGGGGAAATTGCTTTGAAACTTGTTTCAGCATCATTTTGTAAAGACTTCATTGAAATTTTTATACCTAGTTTGGGAGTGAAACCGTATGCTGATTAAGTCCGTCTTCATACGGAAAGAAAAGGACTGTATCCGTTGTGATGTTCTAATGGTAGAGTTGTAGTCTTGCCTTGAAAGCTACTTTCGTAGTTTTCCAGTCAGATAAAGACGTGTATAACAAAGTTTTAAGACTTTAAATTGGAAATCTGTCGTGTCAAGTTATTTCGTGCGAAATGTTCTTCTCTTCCATGCATTGTATTTAGTGTTCTCCGTTTTATTATTAAAGACTGTTGCATTTTTAACGATAATGACATCCTCGACATACACTAAAATAAAATAAACGTTACCTCTTTTATGCAGGGTGGCTTGAAGTAATGTGAATTGTCACACCAAAACATAGATATTTTGTATCAAATTTTTAGCAAGTCAAGGCTTAAGACTTGGCGAAGTTGATGTATTTTGAAGAGTGAATTTGTTCATAATAAATAATGTTTTTTCAAGGTTTTTTCTTTCTCAATCCTTTCTGGGAATGTCTCCTTTGAGTAACTGACGTGTGTCCGAAATAAGCAGTAGACTATTTTCAATATAATGTGAGATTTTGTTACGCAGTTTGAATTAATGTAATGTAATGTAATTGCAGCCTGGAGTTTTTGAATTATGGACACTGTTTTCAGAGCAATGTTCACAGCAGTCTCCGTTATACAAAACCCGGCACACCCGCAGTCCCTCGCGAGCGATAGAAAAATTATCCTGGAATATATGTGGTTGAATCGTAATTCTTTAGTATTCCTTCGTCAATTAGTGTTGCAATGACTTTTACATTTGATAGTTTTGCGGAAAAGACTTTTCTACCATTTTAGTTCATACTGCAACAGGAAAAGGTATTAATTTAAGAGTATTTCGGCAGGAACGAATATAAATAGTTTACCAAGTCGACACCTCATGAGCTGTTGTACTTACTTGAATATACGATACCCTACCCTACAACTTGCCTAACTACTACAATTCCTATACTCTACCCCACTTTTTCTCTCGGAAAGTAATGAAAGTTTGGTTATTTTTTAATGTTACTTCAGGGGTAAAAAGCACATTATGTAACAAATCCTAGCCCTAATCTAAAATTACCAGCTATTTCAAATATACGTTAGTCTTCTCCCCGCCATCATACTTAACACGTGTAAACGTGGCTTGTAATTTGCATTGCAGCATTGCGAGTACTGCAGGTCAATTTTTGGATGAACCTTTAACAATTAACTTTTATAAGACTTGGTAAATTATATTAGACTATGAATAGATCCGCTACGTTTCGATAGTGTTTTTGGACACGTCCCCAAGGAATTGTAGTAGAATCATCCCTGAAACTAATTGTCGGAGAAAAATTGGTTACAGATTGTGAATTGTCCAATCAGTGTGTGTTTCATTTCTTGCCAATCGGGAGAAGGAAAGGTTTTCACTTGAAATACGCCTTCTTCCAGTTCTCTGGTTAATTGTGACACTTTTATTTTCCTTTAATGGCGTGTTTCTGAGGTACTACCGTCGTGGAATATACAACTAGTGGAACGGATTCTAAGGGAAATTTAAAGTAGTCGTTGGTATGGCGTTGGTAATCATGAGGGGTACCCATGACGTCATACTTCGCGTACTAAAGTTGTTGGAAGCAAATTAAGAGAAAATGACCGAGATTACTAGGATGGAATGGGGTGAGAAGTGATTACCTGGGGTGGGAGAGCGATAAAGAAGTTGAAGATTGATTAAGCAGCATATGTGGTTATTTTAACGGAGAAATATACTGTAAAAATATAGAGAAGTAGTGAAGTGGATAAGATATATAGAATGGCGTGGGAATAGGAGAGAGTTGTGTTTATATGAAAGTAAAGGTGACAAGGGTGAGTGTAAGAATTGCAGGGGTGTAAATTAGTGTACTGGGTAAGGTATGTGGACGGATATTGAAGAGATTAAGGAGGATGACTGAGCTTATGGTCGGGAATGAGCAGTGTGATTTGAGGAAAGGCCTGTAGAGGGTGTATGGATCAGTTGTTTGCAGTGCAACAGTTAATGGAGAATGCATAATAGTATAATGATACTGTTCATGGATTTGGAGAAAACGTATAATAGAGCGAATAGAGAGGCACTGTAGACATTGTAGCAGGTGTTGCAATGGTAAGTTGAGTGGTGTGAAGAGTTTTTATGAAGCGTAAGGCATTAGTAAGAGTGAATATATCTTGAATGACTGGTTTGAAATAAGGGTAGGTGTTAGACAAAGCTGAGTGATGTCTCCTTAGTTATTTAATATTTTGACGGTTGGGGTTATGCGCAGATAAAGGTGAAAATGCTTGAAGGGGGTGTTTTAGTTTAAAAATGAGGAAGAGTTGCAGAGTTGACTGAGCATATTTGGATGTCTGTAAAAGTGACTGTTAAGTATATATGCAAATAAGAGTAAGGTAATCGTGTGTGAAAGCGAGGGTAACACAAGGTGTGAAATAGTTGTAGATAGAATGAGGTTTAAGGTAATAGATAATTTTAAGTATTTGGGGAAGTCTGGGAAGTAAGAATGGTACGTGTAAAATGGTGTGTGTGAGAATTCAAACAGGAAGGAGAGTATATAGTCCTGCGAGAGCATTAGTAAGGAAGAAACGTTTGTCTGTTAATGCTGCAAGACATACATGAAGGGATGTTTGTGCCATATATATTGTATGGGAGTGATACTGTGGTGTAGGGCAGGGGTAGGGTTGCCAACCGTCCTTTTTTGTAGATTTTTGTCCTTGTCCTTTCTTGAGTTCGGAAAGGACGCCATTTCTCCTTTTCTGATAACAATCTTGTTCCAAACAACAGTTTTATGACAAAACTTTTGTTTAAAAGGAAATAATTATAGTCTTAAAAGTCGAGTAACATTTTATAAATTCATTTCTTCACTTAAATGTTAACGTTCCGTGTAGCGGAAAAGTATAAATTTAAAAATAAATATTGTTACCATAAATTTTGTCAATGCATGACTCAATGGGTCAATATCTGTATATCAATAAAAATATTTACTTTAAGAAAATATGCAATAAAAAAGCATGCAGTATAAATTGTAATAAATTATAAATAAAATTTTACTTCTTTCCCTAACCTTGTAGACAGTATATTGGAATTGATGTTCTTGTCCTTTTTTTCAAACTTCATCGAGTTGGCAACCCTAGGCAGGGGTGGGGAACTTTCATTGTGTGGCGGGCAAATTTCGACTAAAATAGTCTCTAGTGGGCAAATTGCAGCTTGAAAAATAGTTTGGGACATAGTTAAGGTGTAAATAGTGTATGACTTTAAATAATCAAACTGTCTGCAGGTAGTTAAATTACACTAATTTAATTGTCTTATGCCAGCGGGCGGGCGGTAGGTTTCCCATCTCTGGTATAGGGATGGGTGGCGAACCTCTATACCAGGAACGTAAAAGGACTAGGATGAGAGTGGTTGAAGTGGGTACTGGGTAGTCTGAAATATATAGTAGGAATAAGGAAGATCGATAGAGTAAAAAATGAAGAAATGAGGCAAATGTTTGGTGTAATATAATCCTTGATTGGGGAGCGTACGATGAAAAAGGCGTACGTGACAGAATGGCAAGGTAGGTGTATGAGAGGAAGACCACGTACGGTAAATGGTGGTTCGATGCAGGGCCGTTTCCTGGCATAAGCAGACTAAGCGGCCGCTTAGGGCCCCGCTGCTACTAGACAGGCTCCCAGGTCATAGCTCAGTGGGCAAGAATAGGAATATAGCTGAAATTATTATCATTATTATTATTATTATTATTATTATTATTAATTAAAGCTTTTGTATGAGACAAATGTGATAAAACGGAGACAAACGAAACATTTTGGTCGTTTTGTGTAAATAACTATTGTGAGATCTTATTTCTATATTATTCAACTTTATTCTTACTATATGCTTATACTTTCCTAAATGCTTAATTTTTCTAGTATTGTAAAACATTATTTCACTAATTTACTAATTATTAAGAGATTTTGTAACACTTTAAAACCTAGGATTATTTTCGTTACGTTTTCAAGTTTATTAATTCGTTTCTCATCTTTTTCAGATAATGTGAATTTTGTTGGTTAAAACCTAAATGGTCTGATTATTTGAATGTATTTGATTAACCTTACAATTATTATTATTATTATTATTATTATTTATTTAGCAGATTAGTTGTGGTTAACTAGATGTGACTTCGTGCCTCTTGGAAAATGAAACGACATCATCCATCAGGAGCTGAAAAACGGAAAAAGAAGAAAATAGAGGAGGAGGAGCTTTCCAGTAGCACAGGTGAGATGTGCCACTTGTATATTCTTATGATTACAGTTCAGGCAACTAGGTTAGGTAGACCATCAAGCTAGGCAAGTGCTCAGGAATCGTGTAGAGTAAGCTAGTCTCTGTAATATAATATTTCGAAATGTGAAATTTAATGGATCACATCACCTCAAATTCTGTTCACACAGATCAATTATCAAACAAGATAAGAAAGAGTATTTTAGCAAAAATTAACAGAATATGTAATGTTATGTTCTTCTCAGGAACACTACTGAAATATTTGGAAAAGCCATCCTCAGCAAAGCCTGATGAGCATCATGAGCCAACAGCAGGACCATCCTCTATGCAACCTCAAACACCAGTAGAAGTAGAGCCTGATGAACCAACAAGTGGCCCATCTTCTGTTCAGCTTCAAACACCACACACACGCATTTCTACTGAGCAACAAGAACCAAGATCTGCTCCACCACTTGATCCGTATGACTGGCCAGTTGTCCTGTCAGATGATGCTTCGAAGACAGATCTGGTGTCTCGAGGACCATTTCAAATCAGTCCAGATTTCACATTCTTTAAAAGAGGGGACGGTAGAAGCGTTCATCACCATTACATGTACAGAACATTAATTAATGGGGGAAAAAATAAAGCGAAGCTGGCTGATGTACTCTAGAAGGAATGATGCTCTTTATTGCTTCTGCTGCAAGTTGTTTTCAAGGAAGTCGTACAAACTAATTACGGATGGACTTTCAGACTGGATAAACGTTGGTTCGCTTCTGAAAGGCCATGAAAATAGTTCAGAACATGCAGATAACATGGCAACATGGAATGATCTGGAACTGCGGCTAAAAACTGGGAGGACCATTGACCAAGCTGAAATGTCATTAATGGAGGTAGAGCGAAGACGCTGGCGAGATGTTCTCACACGTCTTGTAAGTATAATCCAATCACTGGCAGAGAGAAACCTTGCTTTCATGGGGTCTTCCTCTACATTGTACAATCGAGACAATGGCAACTTCTTGAAGGAGGTTGAGCTGCTTGCCAAATTTGATCCAGTGATGAAACAACACATCAGCAGAGTCGAAAGTGGCCAATATAGTCATTCAAGTTACCTAGGAAACATCATTCAAAATGAGCTCATTGGGTCCATTAGTGGGAAGATCATGGATGCCATTGCTGCAGAAATAAAACAAGCTAAATATTACTCACTCATTTTAGACTGCACTCCAGACATAAGCCACCAAGAACAGATGTCGATTATTATCAGAACTGTTAAAATGGGTGAAGTACCAGAAATAAAAGAATACTTCTTGGGCTTTCTTGAGGCTTCAGAAAGTACAGGCCTGGGTTTATCAGTTCTGATTCTGAAGAGACTAGATGAACTGAATATTCACTTTGATGACTGCAGAGGACAGTCATATGACAACGGAGCGAACATGAAGGGCAAGAACAAAGGTGTTCAGGCAAGGTTATTAGAGAAGAACTGTCGTGCACTCTATGTTCCATGTGGGGCTCACACTCTGAATCTTGTAGTGGCTGATGCAGCTAAAGTTTCCACAGATGCCATCAGCTTCTTTGGCAACGTACAAAAATTGTACAACCTTTTTGCAGCAGCTACACAGAGATGGACAACCCTAAAGAAGCACGTGAACATAACACTCAAGTCTTGGAGTGAAACCAGGTGGGAGAGCCGGCTTAAGAGCATTGAGGCTGTGCGATATCAGAGCCACAACATCAGAGAGGCCCTGTTGGAAGTCAGAAACAATGCTACAGATGCCATAGCCAGGACTGAAGCACAAACACTTGCAGAGGAGGTAGAGTCTTATCGCTTTCAGATTTGCACAGTAGTATGGTATGACATTCTTCATGCAGTTAACCATGTGAGCAAACTTCTGCAGTCTCCTACAATGCAGTTTGATGTGGCAGTCAACCTCCTCACAAAAACAAAAGACTCACTCACCAGCTACAGAAACACAGGTTTTGTTGCAGCACAAGTCGTAGCTAGGGACATATGTGAGGAAATGAATGTGGAGGCTGGGCTGAAGGAGAAGAGGCTCAGATCCACAAAAAAGCACTTTGCTTACGAAGCTCCTGACGAACCATTTACAGAAGCCTTAAAGAGGCTGGAAGTCAAATTTTTCAATGTGGTGGTGGATTATGCCATCGGGTCAATAAATGAGAGATTCAAAACATTAGATGATGTGAGGGACATATTTGGGGTTCTCCTAAACTTCACCACAATGAACAAGGAAGACTTGTCCTGCAAGTGTGAAAAGCTCTCTAAGATACTGAGCTCTGGAGCTGACTCTGACATTGATGGAAGAGAACTGGCCCTCGAAATTAAGAACTTGCGGCTTTACCTTCACACAACATGACTGCATTGGAGCTTCTCTCCTTCATTCATCAGAAGCAACTGGAGGAACTATACCCCAATCTCTGGGTTGCACTAAGAATTGCCTGCACTCTACCTGTGACAGTAGCGTCAGCCGAGAGGAGCTTCTTTAAGATGAAGCTAATCAAGAACTACCTCAGATCATCAATGGGGCAGGATCGCCTCAGTGGCCTTGGCATCATAAGCATCAACCAGGACGTTGGCAGGGAGATTTCATATGATGATGTTATTGATGATTTCGCCCAGAAAAAATCTAGGATGCAAAAATTTTGAAGATACAAACTGTTCTGTATAACTGTTAGCTATTACACGATTGTATCGTAGAGTTAGTAATTGTTTGGTAGTTGATATTTGCATTATTTTTTTATACATAGTTCTGTGTCATTTATTCTAAATAAATAATGTATAAGCTAATTTTCAGGAATTTCATGGAGTATTTTTTCTGTTTGTCTTCTGAAAGTACATATTTGTTTTCGACATAAATGTTTCATTAAAATTGTTTCATAATTGTTTTTTTATTTACACAGCCATTTTTTGTATGTGTGTGCTGAGGTGATGTAGTAAGGCGTGAGTTGGTGGATGGAGGGGTGGGGCCTCAAATGGGTATACTGCTTAGGGCCCCCTAATGGCTAGAAACGGCCCTGGTTCGATGGTGTGAAAGTAGTAGTTTCTAAACAAGGTAAAGAGTCGGGTGAAACGATGAGGATGGTGAGAGAGATGTGTGGAGAAGGTGAATGTATGGTGGTGTATGAATGGTAATAATCCGGGAGGGGGACCTGCTGCCTCCTTGGATGGAGGTGAAAGGCAATGAAAGCTGAATACAGGAGTCGGTTTCTGGTTCCTGCGTCTATCCAAATCAGGAACCAATAGGAAGTCCACCCTTAATACAGGGAAAGGTTGGGATGATGTAGTGCACATGGTAATTTTTATTTTAAAAAAATAATTCGAAGTTTTCTTCCCTTTGAGTAGTTGCACTCTAGTCTAAAGTACAATGCAGTTTTGGGCAAACACCTGCTAAATTTTTTTTTTAATAGCAAATTAAACTTTATTAATGTCTAAATTGCAATGCAAGAATATTCAATAAGAATCTCTCTCTCTCTCTCTCTCTCTCTCTCTCTCTCTCTCTCTCTCTCTCTCTCTCTCTCTCTCTCTCTCTCAACATATTTCAGTAAGTAAATTTTAATTTTAACATTTAAAATTTTTTACGAGTTTTTAATGATTTTTAATTTGATAAGAAATATATACAGTAAATCCTCGATATAACGGAGGAGCGATTTAGCGGAAGGATTTTTCTCCGTTATTGAGTGATCAATTTAGCGAACTAGTTCGTTAAATCAGAATAGTGCTGCGTAAAAAGGAGGGACGGACGCGCACGTGTTTTCGTGTGTTGTGTTTTGTTTACAACAAACACCATAACCCTCAAATTTTAAGGTAGGCCATGTCTACTTTTTTGTCTAGGGAATTCTTCCTAAGCACTATGCATAATTTTTTTCAATGCCTGAAATTTTGTACAATTTAAGGGAATATTCGATTTAAGGGAATTTCGATTTAAAGGAATGGGGTGGCTGGAATTAGTTCGTTAAATCGAGGATTTACTGTATTTTTATATACAAGAATTATCGTATTTTGTTTTTAATTATTATGAAGTCAATTTTACTGTTTTACGTCTTTTACAGTAAATCATAATTTTAAAATAAAAATATGCTTCGTTCAAAATCGCAGTAGTATACACGGATCATATGAAACGTTGGTTTACAAACAACTAAAGCACTATTACTGATCTACTCAAAAATAGGCCTCCATAAAATTTCTTTAGTTGAAAGACGTACAGTATATTTAGAAAATTAGAGGCGATTTTTAAAAACTTTACTCGTAGTAACAATAGTCATATGAAGAAGAATTAGAACCTGGACATTCACAAGGGTTCTCCAGCGGGTAAGTAGAGAACCTACAGTAATTATGATTAAACTCAAAACTTCCAATTATCTTCAAGGTAAATTGTTTTCTATAAGATTAAAAGTACGATATTTTCCTTTGCAGAGGAACAAATTAATGTCACTTTGCGTTTAGATTATCTATCATTAAAAGGTGAAACTGTTAAGCTGATTTGATCGTAAGTGATCTCTCATCAAAGATGGCAAAAATATAATACACAACACCAACATTGATCTTGCCTAATGCGAGTGAAAGTAGGCTTTTTTATACGATATAATCTATAGCATGATAGCTATTATTCATTATAAGAAAAATAAAAATACTTACAAATTAAAGTAAAAACTAAGGTCAATGTCAATTCTTAATTACGTCTTGCTTGTATTGAAAATTACAAAATCGTGCTAATAAAATCTATATAGATATTTTTCATACTATTTTATATATATATACTATATTCATACTATTTTATTTATTATATATATATAAATCACGAAAAAGGAAACCAAAAATATTTCTTTATATCTGGATAATATGGATATGAAATCTTGACGATCAAAGAAAGGTTTGCAAACTTTTGTATAGAAATGATTTCAAAGTGCATTTCTTACGGGAATTTCTAAAACAAACAAACAGAAATTCTCTTAAATAAAACAACAAAGGAACACGCAAACAAAAGTCAGACATACAGACAGACAACTTTCACGGTCACATCAAGGTCGTATCACTGGCTGAAGAGGCTTTAGTTCTAATTATATACATGTGCTATTAAAAATTTGCTGTTATTTTTTCTCTCTCTCTCTCTCTCTCTCTCTCTCTCTCTCTCTCTCTCTCTCTCATGCCTTTTTTGCCTGTTTTCTAGTACCGTTACGTTACTCAATAAATGAAAGCTGCATCGTCCAAGACAGAAAATTACGTATAAGTTTAAGGCAAACATATGTGATCTTATAGAATATAGATTAATGGTTGGTATCATTCTGAATTAAAATTTTATTTTATCTTTTTTGTTTCTTATTATTTCCAATGCTCCATAAAGCCAAAATAAAACTTAAAGGTCCAAACTGTGAAAAAAATTAGATAAATCCTTCAAGTTTTTTTATGTAAAAAGTAACATCCGTGTCCCATATCCCCCAATGAAGTGAGGAGTAAGGGCCCGAGTCTGGGCTACCTTAGCCCGAGTCAATTAAAGAGGGGTGGCCTGCCCGCCGCTTCGTCGTGACGTAAGATACAGAAAAGACAACCGCCCAGCTCTAGGCAGCACTGGGGTACGAACCCACAACTCGGCAGAGTTTCGAGCTACGAGACGTTCTAAAATTTGTATGTTCAATGTATTTCTATTTGGATAGTAATAAATTTAAAGTTGAAGCGTCTCGGTGTAGTGGTTAGCATCGCTGACTATGAATCCAAAGACCCCGGTTCGATTCCTGGCGAAAACAGGTGGCGCACAGCTTACCCAGATGTTCATCCTTCCAGAAAAAAAGTAGGTTGGTAGATAAATGGGTACTCTAGGTGGTCTAGTGATTAATAAGCTGTGCTGCTGATTGGGAGGTCGTGAGACCGAGTTCGGGCAAAAACTTTGTCATTTCTGATCACACGTGTTGGGTCGTGGTTCGGATTTCACTTTAAGCTGTAGGTCCAAGGTAGAACAACAAGCTTGACCTTCGCCAGAATGAACAATTCGGGAGGAAACAAAACCAAAGTTAACCAAGGTTACAATTAAAAGACTTTAATAGTAACGACAGTTTATATTTGGCATTTAGCTTCAATGGAGAACTTAAGTGCTGCTTTTATTTATACTGTACTTATTAGGTGCTTTAAGATGCTTGGATGCTTGGTTTGAATTTTCCTTCCTTCCTTTCAGGTACAAGTAAAAAACGCACATTGAGTGGAACATCGTAGTATACTAGGGTTACCATACGTCCGGTTTTTCCCGGACATGTCCGGAAATTTTGAATATTTATAACATTGATTTCTGAGGCCATAACACTTGTTCTTATTTATAGGTACTCAATATAGACGACATGTAGTACACAGTGTATATATAACATTAATACAACGTGAGTTGGTAGATACTAATACAGATACACCCCTCCACCTCTGGAGTGTCCTCTTTTTTTGAAAGTTCAAATATGGTAACCCTAACTGTATACCCCTTAATTAATTGCAGTACGATAGCACAAACACCTTGTCAAGTTCACTCTATCTCCAAATGCGAGGCAGATCGAAGTTTCTAGAAAAGAATTGGAAACTCGTTCGTAATAGACACTTTTGGTGGTTCATAATTCCTGAGTATTGGGTGAACCTTTTCCTTGATTTTGCAGGCTGCTTAGGCCACATATATAGGTCTGTGGCATAAACCATAGAGAGTATTTAAAGGGTTCAGAGTTAAGAAATTTTTATAAAAGCTTCTTGCTTCGAACGAAGTTTAAGTAGTGGTTTTGGAGGAAAGGTATAAGAGATGCAAGTGTTGCTACTGTATAATTAAACCTTTTATCCGAGTTTATATTCTGAGACGATACATTTTCTAAATACATTTTTTCTCAAACGAAATACACGAAACGAAACGCAATTTGAGGCTGTTACTGAATTTCATTTAGTTGGATGGTTGATGACGTTGGTTAACCTCGTTCGCAACATCTACCGTCATACGACGGAGGGTGCCTACAGCTTTACGTGGGATCCGAACCACGGGTCGCTACGTAATGTGGACGCGGAGGACGATCTTACAACCAACCAACTTCTCTCCAGAACCAGTGACGCTTAACTTCACTAATCGATGGGAAGAGGTGTTGTTATGACATTGGCCACGACGTAGTTCATTTCATTTAGTTCATACAGTAAATATTATATATATGTTTAAGTATATAAAATTTCAAAGTTAATTACATTCAGCTCTATTAAATGAGGTGATGATAACGTTATTTCCATATGTCTGCCAATTAAGTTTAAATTCCGTTATTAGCTTTATTGTCACCACAAGTTGGAAGATCATAATTTACTAAAAATGTGAATGTTACTCATTTTCATAATATTAAAATGCACTTCACTTACAAACGCCCAAACACCCACACACACCAACTCACAACACACACACACACACACCACCAAACAGAGCCAAATTAAATCAAATTAAATAACAGTAGTCTATTGAACACTTGTATGCTATATTAAAATTAGTGTAATATTGCAATAATTCTTATATTGGAATATCTATTTTTATCAATAAAGAGTTTTTTCATTCATTTAGACACCCACATCCATACCCACACCTACATACACACACACACACACATATATATATATATACATATATATATATATATATAATATGGAGTTGTTTAACCTCCTTTGCAACATCTAAGGTCACATGACGGAGGGGACATATAGCTTTACGTGGAATCCGAACCACAAATCGCTACAGAGTCAGGACACAGAGGACGGACTCCCATCCAACTACTATCCGACTCAATGTCGCTTAACTTCGCTGACCGACAGGAAGCGATGTTACGACATGGGCTACTACGTATACCAACAGGATTGAGACAATATAAATAATACAGTGTGTTTTATAGGATTTGATGAGAGCCTCAATTGTTTTAGGAACACTTTCCACCAATTCTTGTTAGATTTCAGGAAATAAATTGCGCCATTCCTGCTGCAGAGCAACTTCCACCACGGCGAGAGAAGTTGGTACTCTGCGGTCTGTTCCTGATGCGCCGCTGTAGCCTACAGTTGTGCGAAAAAGTAAGTGAACCCATCCCTTGTAATCGATTTGTATGGCTGTGGCTGGAGAATATGTTTTGTACCTACATATGACAACCTTTTGGATATCTGGCAACACTATCCTACCATTCGAAAATAGTTTACGCATGTACTGTATAATCGCACACAGAAACCTTAGTGGGTTCAGTTGTGAAAAGGAGGACACGCGAAAGTAAGCGAACCATTTATGTAACGTCATAAGTTTGTTGAACGAAGGTGCTTTGCTTACATGCTTAATTTCGTATAAGGCAATGATATCATTTTAATGCGAGGGATTACCTGCGTAATTAGTTTCCTTTGCAGTTCAGGTATCATTTTAGTACAGATAATGTAAAGAGCATTGGGTATTATTGTCAGTCATACAACTGGGGAGGGATGCAAGAAGATACCAGCGAAATATGGAATCCATCTGTCAACTGTTCGTCAAATTATTTACAATTATTTATGAAAGGACATAAAGACGACGGCAACCATGCCCAGGAGTGACCAACCACCGAAGATCTCTCAGGATGATTAAGAGACTCGTTCGTGAGGTCAACGGTAATCGAAGAGTGACATCTAAAGGCTTTCAAAGCTCTCTGGCAAGCGCCAACACACACGTTCATCGTTTCACAATATGAAAAATCCTGAACCGATCAGGACTTCATGGCGGGTCGCACGACGAAAGGTACTTTTGTCAAAGAAACAAAGTCGATAGACGAAACTTCGCTAGGGCCCACCTGGGCAACACCCCTATCATCTGAGAAAAGGTTAGCTGGACGGATGATACGTTATACCTACATTTAGCAAATGTAAGTATAAAAATTTCCTTTTGAAAAGTTATACAGGTAGACAAATTACACTTAGTAGAGGTATTTATGAATACAGGCATATAAAAATATTTCCAAAGAAGTATATAAATATCGTTACAGAAATAAAGTTTGATTTTCACTCCTAGTTTTAATAGAGTCCATTTTCATAATATGAATTATAAATTAGTAATTTTAACACAATTTATTCTTTTAAAATGGATGTAAACCGAAACCAGAAATAAATATTTGTTTCAGAACGAGCGCCTTTTTTTTTAATCAACATTCATTAACTCCATTTCAGAGTTCAGAGTAAATCATTTGAACATGAACTTATTTTGTACATTTTGTATAAATAGTAATTATTTCTATATGTTACGGACAAACCCCGGCAATTGGACAATGCGCGCTTTGTCTGGACCCATCGCGCATTGTCCTCCCCCATTTGACAGAATCTGAAATATATATATATAAGGGGTTCCAAAAAACCTTAGCCCCCCCCCCCCATTTGCAGCTTACATGTTTACTTATATCGAAATAGTTTTTAGTGATTATAAAAATATATAAAATTCTTTATTTATTGCAGGTATTAAAATTACTCTAGCTGATAAAGTGATAATATAATGGCTTCTCAATTAATTGGTGATTCGGAGAGGTAACGTGTGATATATCGCATACGAGCAATAACATTTCGGGAAGCTCGTGATGCTGGAGCCACCTTTATAACACGTTCATGGGTTGCCAAAAAGTTGCGAAGAAGTGAGGACTTCGTCAAAAGAAATTGGAATAAAACTTTAGATGAATGTGAAATGGATACAACCAAATCTGGGCGCCCAAATTTGCCACTCTCTCAGGAAACAAAGGACATCATTGAAAGCGGTACGCGTAAGCGGAAAAACAGCTGTGCTAAACTTTCTAGAGAGATCGAAGTGTTGAGAGGAAAGGTCGTTAGTGGTGAGATCATTCGACTGTACCGTCATAGGCAAGGTTTAAAGCCTTGGCATGAACTTCCAAAGCCAAGAAAAACTCAACTTAACATCGATGAAAGAATGTGGTTTGCCCATTATCTTGAAGATTGGGATGTGGATGATTTCATGCATTTAGCTGTCTCCGATGAATTTTTTGTTTACGTAACACGTCGGCCTAACTACGAAAATGATCGAGTGTGGGCCACAACACCAGATGAAATCGATGACAATGAACATTATCGCGAATTATTAAAAAGTCCAGACTGTGTTGGTGTGTTTGTTTTGTTCACTGCAAAGAAGCTCATGTGGGTGCTGAAGTCAAATGGTCAGAGTTGGGATGGACAGTATTTTCGTGATATTATTCTATCCCAGCATGTCATTCCTTTTCTAAGAAACCCAAACAATGTTATGGATGTCGATCAGGTCACATTTCTGCACGATAAGGCCCCCTGCTTTAAGGCATTAGTCATTCAACAGTTGTTGCGGAACCATGAGATCGATTTCTTTGGAAATGAAGAATGGCCAGGAAATTCTCCTGACCTGAACGTCTGTGAACACATTGGATCAGTTATAAAGGACAAGGTTGAATGTCTCTTGTTTGAAGAACCTGCAGCAAATCGATTTTCGAAGGATACAATGACGCAACACATTGAAACTGTTTAAGCAAATTTGCGTAACGATCAAGATCTATTCACGTTACTTTTGGCAAGCTACCCAAATCGAATTCAGGCTGTCTTGGAAGCCAATGGCGGGAACACCAAGTTTTAATTGTTTCTCATTAAATGCAGGATTAAATTCTCTTTTGTAAGGTATGTTTAGTTTTACTGTACCTCTAATGGTTTAGGCTATGGGCAGGGGGCTAAGGTTTATTGGAGCCCCGTATATATATAACCTAATTATATATGTACCCTGACCTTACTTAATCTAACCTATCTTAACCTAATCTAACCTAATACAGTTAAGCACTCCGCACGTTGTGCAGCTAGGGCTGGTCAAAGTCCGAACTACAGGGTGTTCCAGGTCGACCCTACGAGAAGCGACGAAGTATAATATGTTGTTTTATTGTTATTATTGTTTACGTACAATACTATACAAGATAGGTTCTACGTGTTCATGTCATTACATTTTTTAGCTACGGAATTAATGTGACAAACTTCAAATACCAAATACAAACTACAAATTCAGCCAATTTCCATATTTCTAGGGTCTACCTGAAACACCCTGTATTTATATATTTCAGACTGTCAAATGGGGGAGGACAATGGGCGGTGGGTCCAGAAAAAGCGCGCATTGTCCAACTGCCGGGGTTTGTCCACATATACGAGTATATATATATATATATATATATATATATATATATATATATAGGGCGTCCCAAAAAAATGTATACACACTTTAAATACTTATAAAGGCAGTGTTTATTAAAATACATTTCATTTTCAAAATGCAATAGAATCTACAGACATTATTTAATTGTTTTGTCAACGCCTGTTTTCAAATTGACGTCCGTTCTGGTCCAGGCACTGCTGATAACGCGAAGCAATGGAATCGCAAACATCACGAAACATTTCGTTTGGTATTTGTGTGCATTCTCGTTCAATGGCTGCTCTCAATTCAGCGACTGTTGCAGGTTTTATAGCGTAGACTTTGTCTTTTAAGTATCCCCATAAAAAAAAGTCTAGTGGTGTGAGGTCTGGTGAACGCGGAGGGTATTCTACGAAACCCCTTGTCCAATCCACATCCACATCCACATCCACATCCACATCGTGCCAAGTACCACTCGCAATACTCCACTCTTCGGTCCGGATCATCTTCATTAATAGCATGGACTAATCTTGGAATGTAACTTTTCCATTGACAGCGCTTCAAAATGCGTTGGACAGACGATTCTGAAATTCCTACCTCACGACTCGCTTGCCGCACAGATTTTCTTGGACTTTGGTGATACGTTTCCAGTACTCTTTCTTGCTTTGTGGGGCTTGTCGATGTCCGTGGTCTTCCGGAACGCTTCTTGTGGACATTCTGAACAGTTCCATCGGCTTCAAACTTATCTCTAATTCGAGTGATGGTAAGTCGCGTTGGTGGATCTGTTTGAAACTCCCTCCTAAACTGTCTTTGCACTTCAACTGCGTTTTCACACTTCCAGTAGCATTTTAGAATGAATTTCCTTTGTTCAAAGCTTAGTCTGACTGCCATTATTAATTCTAATGGGTTTAACTTGGAAAGAAAGAAACATCAATTGAGCTATCAGCTGTTAAAGTGTGTATACATTTTTTTGGGACGCCCTGTATATATATATATATATATATATATATATATATATATATATATATATACAAGACAAAATGTAATATTGTGGTTGTTTAATTTCCTTCGCAACATCTACGGTAAGATCATATGAGGAAGGGGACCTACAGCTTTACGTGGTATCCTTACCACGGGTCGCTGCATAATTTGGACGCGGAGGGTCTCTTATCCAGTTAAAAATCTTAAACAAATTATTGAATTGAATTTGAATTGAATTTGAATTGAATTGAATTGAATAACCTTTATTAATAATAAAATAAATACAGTACTTTTGCAATTTACAATGACATAAATAATTGCGAAGTTGGACTACTTATTTTATTTAATTTGACCCTTAAGCTTTAGGCTTTACTGGGCTCTCTACATTTACATAGTTTCCGTTTTTAATTATTTTTGTTATTTATAATATAATAATATTTTCTAGATTCCATTTCAATTTCTATCAAAAAACATTTTTAAAAAACTACAAACAAATTTACCGACAACCATTTACCCAATGTATCTTGACCTTCTTTTTAACTTTGAGAATGGATATTTAGGCCAAACTCATTTATTTTCCATTTAGCATCAAGTTTCATCCATAAAAAATTTAAATTTTACAGAGAGAGAGAGAGAGAGAGAGAGAGAGAGAGAGAGAGAGAGAGAGAGAGAGAGATTATATATGAAATATCATGCATGAACACGCACAATTTTGCATAATCCAAAAATGCCCCCACCAGGATTGGAGCACAGCATTTCTTCAGTAGAAGGCAAGGGCGTTACCACCACGCTACGATAAAGTAAAAGTTAGTACAACCTGGTGGGGCATTTTTTGCATTATGCAAAATCGTGCCTGTTCGTGTATGATATTCCATTTATGGGTTCCCAGTGTTAAACCAGAGATTTGACTGAAATGCTGCCATTGCCTCGAGTGCACCTCCGAACGCGAAAGCATTATGTGTTCCCTTGGGTATTGAAATATCCACTGGGTTGTACTAACTTTTACTTTGTCGTAGCTTAGTGGTCGCTTTCTACTCAAGAGGGGCTTGGTTCAAATCCTGGTGGGGGAATTTTTGCATATACTCGTTGAGTTTGGTGGGCATCATGCCCACTAATGTGCATGAAACTGTACTTAGAAGTAACATCAGTCCCGAGGACTTTATTATTATAATTTATTATTATTAAGAAAAATGCCTAATGGCGTAGAAAGAGCGGTACTTCTTCGCCCTCAAGGGCTTATTAGCTCTCAACCGCTATCGTGGGGTCAGGGAGAACCCCCGATTAGTTTAACTTTGTATGTGACCGAGAAAAAGCGATAGCGATCGACGGTTAATCATGCTCAGGACTCCCAGTACGCGCTGCCCCGACTCGAATCCTTCTTGAAAGCATCATTTACCATCCTAACCATATCCGAGTATATAACAATTAAGAGTTACGGATCCTATAGGATTTCCGTCCAAAATAATGACTCATCCCACTTGACCCTAATCGGTTCAACTCCATTCCCGATGAGAGGTTTGGTTCCTCTTAGAAAAGCATACCAAAGACCACCCTGTCTAAGACGGGAACCCAGAAGAAGCACATCACACCGTCCATGGGAGAGTGTGTTTTTACAAAAGTGGGATCTTTATTCATAAATATTTACATATGAACAGTTTAACATCTACACAATAAGACAGTTTTAAAAGCTGGTAAAATTATGAAATACTCAGAGCAACATTTTATACTCCTTTGATATATATATATATATATATTAAAACCATGACATGAAAATTATCCTTTAAATTAAAATGTACGATCGTTGCCCGATATTCACCGAAGCTTTTTGCATTGAAGCGACGCTTTTCGCTTGCGGTTCTCCGCTTTGTCGATTGAGCGAGCGTCTCGGGCAGGGGTAAACTGCTGCTATTTAGACTTTGGTTGTAGTGGTGAATGTCAGTGGAGAAAATTCTCCTTCATGTCAATAATAAATCTACTTCTAGGTTTTATGAGATTATTTTTTTTCACGGTTCAATAATGTTATGAATCTTTGCAAAAATGTATTCTCGGTTTTTTTTTAAAGTATTTCTCTACGTTATTGATTCTTTACGTAGAGAAATTATGACTTATTTCTTAAAACACTTTAGTAAAATTGTGGTTTCAGAGCTAAATTTGATTTTATTTTATTTTTTTGTTTGTTTCTTATTATTTCCAATGCCCCATAAAGCCAAAATAAAGCTTAAAGGTTCAAACTGTGAAAAAAATTAGATAAATTCTTCAAGTTTTTTATGTAAAAAGTAATATCCGTGTCCCATATCCCCCAATGAAGTGAGGAGTAAGGGCCCGAGTCTGGGCTACCTTAACCCGAGTCAATTAAAGAGGGGTAGCCGGCCCACCGCTTCGTCGTGACGTAAGATACAAAAAAAAGCCAACCGCCCAGCTCTAGGTACCAGTGGGGGTATGAACCACGACTTGGTAGAATTTCGAGCTACGAGACGTTCTAAAATTTGTATGTTCAATGTAAAATTATTAAAATACTTATTTTCTCCATAAACAGTTCTCTTTCTTAATTATTATTATTACCACTCTATATTTCTGCGAGGTATTTAACAACTTAATTTATGAGCCATGGTGAGAAACCAAAACCACATAAAGATAACATCACAAGTATCTCTTATTTGTTAAAATAGAATTTTGTAATGAAAGAGAGAGAGACCGACTAAAAACCACATTTGCATTAATGAAGAAGAAAAAAAAACTGGAAGACAGCTAGATGAGGTAGTGAGAGAGATTCCGTCTGTTCCTTGAATTCTTTTGACCTGACCTGCCTCTTCTATCGCCTCTTTGACCACCTGATCTGAAAGCGTTCTCTTTAATCAACATCTTCCATGTTCCAGGAAAGGCAACGACTACCTTTAATTATGTGCGAGTTACGACCAAACTGGTGCTCATAAATGATTCCACTAAGCTCAAATTCCTTTGAAATTTGCCTTTTGTGACTGTAGCATTTGATTATCCGTTCTATGAAATCCATGAAGAAACTGTATCATAATATAACTTTCTGAGCACTTAATGAAGTCCGTCAAAAGTTAAAGACCTTATTATAGCTTCATATTTGAGGAAGTGCGCGGTGTCGGCACTCGAGTTATATCTGATAAAATATATCTATTTGCGATAATTTAACGGATAATCAAGATATAGCGAACGCTTAGTTAAATTTTCCTATTTACCTTTTATGAGGACAACCTCGTCAAAATACAAAATTAAAAGAAACTTCAACAATAATATTTTTACGCGTTTTTTTACAACAAACAATTCTGAGAAATATTTTATCGCCTCTCGGATCCATTTCCTGAAGTTGTTTGTCCTCCATCTCCTCTCATGGTTTCGTTCCTTGAAGAAATTCAAATCTCTCAGTTTAGTGTGAATAAAGAGTAAACAAAATTATCTTTGAGGAAACCCACAAAATCAGTACCATATAATCAGGACAATATATGAAATTATGTCATTAAAATTATTATAAAACACTTGGAAAAATTATTGTATTTACATTTTTTTAAAATAAGTAAATACAAATTATAATATACGCTATTGTCTTCGAAGAAAATCTTGTTCCAAAATAAGTGGGTGAAAGTTATTATTATTATTTGAATTGGAAACGTTCCTTCTTTTCTATGTGAAATATACTAAATTAAATGATTAATTCAAAGTTGGTTTTGAAGTTCAGTAAATGCATTCCATATATTATGCTTTAATTTTTATCCCAAGTACATATTACATAAAGAAAATATGGAAAATAAAGTTAATAAATTTCTTTCAGTGTTTGTGATGGAATTCGTATTTGAATATCCTTTCTGCATATTTTTTTGGGGTCTTAATTACAACAACAGCAAAAAATTATGTTCAGTTGTATTTAAAGGTATTAAAAACAAAAATCAAGCGAAGAACTGTTGTTAGAAGTTTTAACGAAATGTCTTTTTTATATTATTACAATGGTGAACTCGTAAATGAACCTATGACGACTGAGGAATATATATGATAGACAGAAGCAAATAAATGAATAAATAAAACTCTGTTAACAGAGAAACAATTTGCATTTTAATAATTCTTGGTCCTTCAACCCTTGACTTCAGTGGTATCGTGCGGCAGAACATAATGGTAACGCTTTCTATGTAGAGGTTATACCAAGTTGTCATGAAACCTTACAACTTGTGTGGCAAATCCTTCTCTTTCGTACGATGTCTGATTTGAGGCATAGAAACCGATGAGATTCTTATCATGAGAGAACACAAAATGAGTCTCTGACGAATGAAGGAGAAATTTGAAAGGCAATTTAGGAAGCATTTCCGGCCCGTTCGCCTTGTCGACTATCATAAGTTTATTAATGAATATAGAAAGCGAAACAAGAAAATTGGCAGTAATAATTGAAAGCTGTTTATCTTTTTATATTTTAGTAAATTGCTTTATGCCGTTTTATCAATTTTTATGAGAAGTTTGTTTAGGATTAAAACCAAAGTTTTGTACAAACCTTGATCGGAAAGATTCTATTTATTTTGGTCAAATTCCTTCTCTCTGGAATGTTGTCAGGAAATAAAAGAAGGAAATTCTTGCGAAATTAACTTCTCAGAGCAAACACAATCAGTGAGAACAAGTTGAGGATTTGCATAACTATTTATTGATATACAATGTATTTTCTATGGCAAATAAATTAGCCTTGAAGCCATGCAATCCCAATAATGGTGGTCCAAGAAAAGGTTCCACCCGCGGCACTCCTCCGTATCGATACCATAGACACACATACCTTCAAGAAGAATGTTGGGCCATGTACAGTAATGTATAAGGTATCATTTTGTATTATCAGTTTCTTCATAAACAGAAAAGGTTGTTGGTTTAAACAAAATAAAGCTTTCATTAAGATTTAATCAGTGGTTAACCTAATTTTAAAATATATCCGTTCGCCGTCCATAATGAGAGAGATTTTTTTAACCAGTACATTGAAGTATGCATTAATTTCATAGTTTATGCGTGGTTAAAAACAATAACCGAGTTTACAGCCTTTCCATTAGACTCTATTTGAAATCTGGGAAAGTTTTTAGTATGAATTGCAGTTGTAATTTATTAATACCTGATATGAAAGTAATGTAAGTTTGTTGAAGAAGTAAAATAATAATAATTATGGTACTTGTAGGTTATCTCCCCCCCCCCCCCCCCCCACATCAATTTTGACAGAATATTTTCGTTAAAACTAACGAAAATATCACGACTTAACCTAACCAATTATCAAGGGCGTACAGTTGATCTATTAGTAAATAGTAAATACTATTCCAGAAACAAACAATGTTATAATTAATAATAGATCAACTGTACGCCCTTGATAATTGGTTAGGTTAAGTCGTGATATTTTCGTTAGTTTTAACGAAAATATTCTATCAAAATTGGTGGTGTGTGTGTGTGTGGGGGGGGGGGGGGGTAACCTACAAGTACCATAATAATAATAATAATAATAATAATAATAATAAAATGATCCATATAAATGAAGAGGAATAAATTCCTTTAGTTTAAATTCTTTATTCCTTTACACTCGTTTTGCGAGTAATGGCTGCGGGTTTCAAATTAAGGCGAAGGAAGGTGTTTCAGGACTTTCATTTACATGAAAACGATTTATTTTCTAGAACACAGACAAATCCTGGTAATGAAGACCAGAAATAAACTTAAAAAAAATACTTACATTTTCTTTTGTTATTTTAATTCACAGTTTTACCAACCTTATTTATAAAATAAGAATCAGAAATCGTAAATCATGTATTCATGGTCATGATTTACTAAACAAATTATCAACAAGCAAAAGAAGGCTATATTTGTGCTTCATTAATTTCAACACATTCATTTCTTGAAGCAAAACACTCCCTCTCTCTCTCTTCATAATTTTATTCCTAGTTTTAAATATCTCCATAATTTATTCCATATCGTAAAAATTTAATTTCTAATTAGGAGATATTTTAGTATTTTCCTATTTAAAAAAAAAAAACATCTTTAAAATTCATTTACTTTTCATCTTTTCATCGTAAGTTTTCCTTTCGGGTTGTCTTATTTTGATGTTCAAATACGCAACTAACCCTTAATGAAAGATTAAAATGTTTTTCTCCGTTTAAAAATACCTTCTGCTTGTTTTTTTTTTCTTGTTTTTTGTTTTTTTTTTAGCCTCGGTTTGAAATTAGAATGAAGATTAATGTCGAGTCGCTTCATGCAAAAATTTTACGATTCATTGATGAAATTTGGAAATAATAATTAAATGGTAGATTCCCTTAAAAGTATTATTTAAAAATAGTGAATTGGCGCACTGCATTACGTAAGATCATCGATGTGATGTACAGTATATTTTTTTTTTTTTACGTAAATTGTGGACATTTTTTATCATATTTTTCTTGACAGAGCGTGAAAGTCTTTCATTTGGTTATAAAATGCTGACGAATAATAAGAAATATTTTAATCGTTTTGCAAAGTCCATTTGAAAGACGTAAATTATTATTATTTCTGATGATCTAATTTTCTTTGTTTTGTATTATTTTATTTCATTTGGTCATTTTCCATATTTTTAATTAGGTTTTATTTCGTTCTATTGAAGTTTTGTTTCGTATCAACCTCGCCTCAACATTTACACCAGCTTATAGTAAAGCCAATTCTTGGGTTATGAACCAACCACCCATTCAACGCCACTCCCTTTTCAACCTCTCTCTCTCTCCCTTACATTTCTTACAATCTTACTTTTTGTATCCCCCAAATTTTAATCTCTCCCCAACCCCACCTCCCATTTGCCCCTTCCAGGGCTACCAATCGCCGAAGCATAGGCGGTAATACGGCATTCCACAATGTCAGTTCTTTTTTATATATCTGTAAGTTATTAAAGTTACTCAGATTTTTTATTTGAAATGTTTGATATATGCACCCAAACCTTTTGCTTGCATGTTAATGGAGGAAGAACCAATTATTTCTTTTATATTTTTATTCGTACTCAGTCGACTGTTATTTGTGAGCGACATCATCATCATCATCACCATCATCATCATCACCATCGCATCAGTCCAAATTGTTCAATCAATGGTAAACTGATGAACGTACACCCATCATTTTAAACGTTTATCTTTCTGTTCCTTACGAGGTCAGTTTCTGAAAGAACAGCTCCTGTACGAGGACCGTTTCCAAGGTGCTTTGAAAGCTTAAATTTTATGGTACTTGGGCCTAACATAACTTAGCTGAGTGGCAAAGTATTGAAACTGCAATCTGAGGTTTTAACGAGGTCGAACCTTAGAAATATAATTAGAAATAATTAATGATCGTTCTAAATTTTGAGCTTCATTCAAGAACAAAGAATTAATTGAAGGACCTTGTTTGTATAGGCCTAATAAAATAGCAGAAGTTCAGCTTAAAATTTAATATTGGGTTTAAATCTTTTAGATTTATTTTGCGTTTGTATCGGTATACAATTTCCAAAGCGTTCCTTTCGTTTAGAATCTTATCACTGTTTACTTTCAGATAAGAAAGATAAAGAATGAAGTTATTTTTTTTTTAGTGATTAGCGACGTTTTTTAGATAGTTGAAGTCACATATATTTTATATAATTACTTATATTCCATACCCATTCGTGATAATATTCTGGGCAGAAAAAAAGTTGACCAAATTAAAATATTTTATGACTTTAAAACAACAACTACTCCAGTATATATATATATATATATATATATATATATATATATATATATATATATACACAATGTGTAAAATATTCCTAGCATATATTTCTAGTTCATAATTTGGCAAATAATAATATCAATATGCTTAAATAATAACCCTCAATTTAATGTACTCCCAAAATCCATTTTAATATTTGATATAGTAATTATTAAAGAAAATATTTGCTACATAATAATATATATACACTCGGAGGTTAAAATTACACATCCAGTTTTTGTATAATATCTGTCTGGAAATAATAATTACATTATACAATTTATTTCATTATAGATCAATAGCATTATTTTTTTAATAAATACTTCAATATTAAATAGGTTTCATTGCTAAAATTAATGACAGTTAAGTGTGCTCATAACTCATACATATCGCTAGAAAACAAGTTTGAACCCCATTGGGTGTGTGTGTGTGTGTAGTACGAGGTTTGGGCATACACTCAATTCCCTCCAAACTATTATCAATGATAATAGTTTGGAGGGAATTGAGTGTATGCCCAAACCTCGTAATTTATCATTATGAAAATGTTTTAGGGATCATGGTGAATTGCCTTAATAGAACTATTTGGAAGTGACGGAGATATAAGTGATTATCCCCCCCCTCCCCCCCGCTTTATCCATGCACTCATCGTGATAATACCCAATACCCATTCATGAGAGACATCATTTAAAAGGCTTCGTTTTAACATCGTCAAAAAACGATTTATTTCTACGTCTTTTTCGGGAAACAAATTTTGGAAATTGCAATTTTTTTTTTACAGGAATTTTTGGAGCAGTTAAAAATGTTGGTTGGAGAAATATTTGTAATAGTAATAACACAAATCAGATATCAATGATAATTCTTTCTTTTGGATACTTCTAATAATAAATGGGAAGTGATTTTGGTACGTGAATAATGTTTTTACTCATATACTGTACTTAAGTAATATATATATTTATATAATAATAATAATACTCATTCTGAATATACAATAATCAAAGAGTTACACATACATGACAGTATATATATATATATATATATATATAAATGTCATATAAATATTTCCAAATGCCTCTGTAATTGAGTGCCTTTTGCATACAGTTAAAAAGATCTTTCTTTTTTCCCTGTGAAGAAATCCATTACATAGCTTAAGATGAAGGATTTCGGATATTTTAATATAACCGGTTAAAATAATATTGTAAAATAAACGTAACACACCCTTAAATTATACAAACAAGATTTTTAAAATATCCGAAATTGTGAGACGATTTCACTGAGAAGAAAATTTAGTAGGGGGGGTGTGTGGGGTGTCAGTGCATACAACCGATGCAAAGATTCTGGGCAAGCATTTCACGGCGATATTCTAATTACATAAACATTTAAATCATTTTTTCGTTAAATAACTCTTTCTGATTCTCGTAACAAGAATTTTGTTCGCGGGGATTCAGTTTTCAAAAGACTTTCGGAAATGGCGTGACAGAAAACCTCATCGCACGGAGTATTGGAACTCGTCCAAAACAAGCTATAAATCAGAGAACGAAATATGGCTCATGTTCCTTTAGTGGTTCAAGCTCTTTGATAGGCCGCCAGTTATACCCGAATGTTAATGAAGGCACACACGTTATTTATTTTCTCAGTTGGAATAATTACAGCTGGTTCGTAACACGTCTGATCCAACACTTGGCCAATGTCCTCGAAACTATATACGAGTGTATATATACAATATATATATACACACGCCCTCAGAGGAAAAGCTAAAGATCATAATCTTATATTGGGTTGGTTTTACAATATTATATATATATATATATATATATATATATATATATGTGTGTGTGTGTGTGTGTGTGTGTGTGTGCGAATCAATAAAATTTGTTAAACATTAAAACGTTTAATATAAACGAAAATCTCTCTCTCTCTCTCTCTCTCTCTCTCTCTCTCTCTTAATATATATATATATATATATATATATATATATATATATATATTAAAACTAGTATAATATTGGAGATTATTCGAGAATATATTGTGAATTATCAGTCTGAAAATGACAATCAGTCGAGTGAAAACAAAATAAAAAGTGAAAACTGGAAACAATTAAGGTCAGATAACTTTAATCTTAAAAATAGCTACAAAATAAATTCAAATTGTCCTCTCGATGCCAAGTTCCAAATGGCTCATATATATAATATATATATATATATATATATATATATTATATATATATATATATATATATATATATATATATATATATATATAGATATTGAAATTACATCAATTAGAAATTTATATATGGTTAAAAAAATTTATATATATATGTGTGTGTGTGTGTGTGTGTGTGTGTGTGTGTGTGTGTGTATGTAGAGTTATCATACTAAAATTATGATAGTAAAATCAAAGCAATAAGAATTTTAAAGATGTGTATAGTAAATTGTGATGAAATTTAGAAATGAACAGAATTATAAAGTATTTTTTTAGTAAATCTTTGAAACAATTTCCAAGAAATGTCATCGAAAAACACTTTTTTGGAATAATGTTCGCAAATTTTGTTCAAAATCTCAAAATCTGACCGATCGCGAGCGAATTATTTTGTTATGATATTTATTTCAGAATAATTGATTTCTCTCGTGACAGATATATTGGAGGGGGGGGGGGGGGGGGGGGGGTCATCATTTATCAAGATGACTCAGATCCCACATTGATTCATTTTTAAATGTTTAATGAATGTCATTAAAGGTTATAATGATCGGTGCATGTTGCGTTACTTCAAAAGTAGAATTTTTTTTTTTTTTTTTAATGATGTTCCAAAAAGAGTTTGCTGATGAGGGGAATTCTAGAAAATTGGAAGAGTTTCTTATTACACAAAAAACTTCTAAATTTTGGTACAATAGTAATAACTGCATATATATTATATATATTATATATATATATATATTATATATATATAATATATATACATTCAACTGCAAAGAACACGCAGTATAAATAACGTAAAGAACGACGCTTGTATAGGAGATATTCCGCGCAAGACGAGAGAGAGAGAACGAAACATCCCGGGTTCGATTCCCGGGTGGTTACCTCATTTTTTCATTTGTTTCGTTCTCTCTCTCTCGTCTTGCGCGGAATATCTCTATACAAGCGTCGTTCTTACGATAGATATATATATATATATATATATTTATAATTTTATAATTTATAATTTATATATAATTTAACGTTCATTTTCGGGTATATCATTTGGGCAAAGTAAATATTATAGTTACAAAAACAGTATACCACAAAATAGTTTTCATAAACTTTGTAAAAACTAAAAAAATTCATTTCGTTCAACCTAAGTTTCCTTTTCAACGTTGATTTACAAATTTTTTCTAACGAATTCCATCGCAAAGATCGGAATCTGTCGTATATTTTTTGTAATTGTGAAAGTGTTTTCCATCAAATAAACGATTTTTAATGTGGAGCGCATTCAGACCACATTCCTTAGTATGCATTTGATATATTAACTTTGAAAGTGAAAAAAAATCATTGAACATTTTCTTTCACTACAAAAGTAATTTGCTTCATGTTCCAGTCATGTTGAAACTTATTTTTGAACGAAATTTTCTGGATTGCATTTGGTAGGATAATATAAAGCCCATGTATCGTATAAAATCTCATTAATAATGTGTCTGTATAAAGTTATACGATTCTTTCAGTGGAGATTTTTATCCATGTGTAAATGTTTACGAATAAATGTAAGTACTTCTTACGAAGTAGGTCTGTAATATGATATAGAAGATGTAGAAATAGAGTATACTCGTATTTGAAGGCTGAAGGATAGCATAAATAATTTTGAAAGTATAAAGGAAGAGAAACGAGAAAACTGTAAGATATTTCCAATAAGTCAAAATGAGTTGTAAATACTGACTTTATACATACAATACAATCCAATGTTTACAAGAGAAAATCTTTCGCTTAACGGGACAAGCCAAACTGTTAATGTGTGTCATAAACTGAAGGTATGCATTTTCTCTCTCTCTCTCTCTCTCTCTCTCTCTCTCTATCTATCTATCTATCTATCTATCTATTATCTATCAATCTATCTAGACACAATGAGATGTGAATACACGCAATTTCCAATTCAGATTGTGAATTCATTAATAGGTCTGCAAGTATCCTTAATAGTAACCCTTTATGCATGCAACAAACTTTACAAATCTGACAATATTTCCCTTTCCAGCTACATTTTTGCCCCTTTCTGACTACCTTTTTACTCCTTCCTGACTACCTTTCAAATATGAGGTTATTTCTTCCCCACCACTGACCCGATCGGGACCACAAATCCAACAATTCAATCTATGAGATTTAAATCCGTCTTATTTTGGGCTTTTGACGAACAGAATTAACCGCATTCGGCATAACTGGGGACCGTCCGCAGCATTTGTAGGCTCTTTTAAATAGTGAAGCGTACGTATGTGATCGCGAGATGTGTGTGTGTGTGTACGAGTGTGTTAGTTAACGTATGTGCGTGCATGGTGGCATATCAGTAGATGAGAGAGTGAAGTTGTGCGAAAGGAGGCCAATATAGTGAAAGGTATTTGCCTTTAGACCATTACAATACCCTCCAGCTATATCTATACGATATGAGATTTGTATATATATATATATATATATATTATATATATATATATAATATATATATATATATATATACACACTGTTCAATATGAGGTACAAATTTTGTTTATGTACAAACAACACACACTGAAATACACTTGCATACTATTTACAACAAGTCTTGAAATATATAAATTACAAGTAAGCATGTGAACAATACCTAAAAACAAAAAACAACAACAGAAAACAAACGTATGTAAATTTGTGTAAAAAGCGAGTTGCGTAACACTCGTAATTGCCCTTCACCTGGTAAGACATGGAATGTCATAAAACTATCCACTTTGTTGACAAAATTTCGTTACTTGATTCCAGATTTTGTTTTTGTAAATGTGTCCGAGTGTTTTGTGAGGTCACTTATAATGTTGTTACTTTGTTCTTAAAACTCGTATGAACTTAAGGTTACTTAAGTTTAATCAAAGGAAATGATACGTTTATTCCTTTATATAAAGAAGTGTTGAACGATAATAATAATTGTTATGCATGTAGGCCTATACTTTTCATGGCTTCTCTATCTCTCTATACGTCTGTCTGTCTGCCTCTCTCTCTCTCTCTCTCTCTCTCTCTCTTCTCTCTTTCTCTCTCTCTCTCTCTCCATTTTTTTCTCATTTATGTATCTGTTGTCTCTTTGTCTTGTGTAAAAGTAAAAAAATATGTTTGAGTAGACGCTTAAAGAGAAAGGATCCAAATAGATTATTTTAGTTGTATTTAACTGGAATTTCCTCATTCAGAATTTGCCTGTGGGAAGTATTTCGTGCAGAGTTGTTTAAAATTGTGGTCCCAAATGCGTTTGAAGAACTTTTCAGCTTCTTTCATTCCGTTTACTCAAGTGTAACAAATCTAGTTATTTGCTAATTTAATTTCATTCCTATTAATCAAATGCCTTTCAATGGAGTTTATATATTTTTGTGGTTAAAGTCACTTCTATATATTTGTATTACGTGTCCGAGGCTTTGTGTAGATTTCGTAATTACACTGTGAAATGAGGCCCCTTTTTTTGCGCTCTCTGGGCCCAATGTTGAATTAATTTAAAAAAAAATTAGATTTTGGTTTAAGCATCAGTTTCCTATCCCGGATTTAGTAAAGGATGTAAGTCAAAGGAAGGAGAAGAAAAATAAATGTAATGGCACTTATGAACTTATTGTTGGAAGAAGGTTTTTTTTTTTTTATCAGATTTTTGCTGAATAATGTTCATGTATACAACAAGAAGAAATAATTGTTGTAGAGTTTTTTAATAAAGCTACATGGAACAAAGGTTAAAAAATGAGGAAAAAAAAAATATATATATATATATATATATATATATAATAAAAGTTTTATACTGGTATTTAAATTATTTTATATTAGCATAATTACATATCTACATATGTTATCTCATTATATATGGGCTAAATTAATTTTCTTCTAAGTTTATACCTCTTTGAGAGACAATGCGAAACGCAATGTTTCACATATATTATTGGCTAAATAATGTTTCGTATTTATCTAATTACATTTGCTTATCACTTTATGTACAATTGGGCAAATTTATTACATCCTTTTTTTATGCTCAGTCGAATTTTAGGCAACTCTTTTATACTGTTTATTTTATTGCTTATAAAAATAACGTGGACATTCTTTTCAAATTACAGTTTGTTTGGGATACTAAACTCGGGTTATGACTCAAATTACAGTTCGTTTGTGATACTAAACTCGTGTTATGTTCCTAACTTAAGTTAGAAACAAAATGAGATTCTTTAAGTTAAAAGTGACTGAACTTTCGAGTAATCAACTTGGTATGTCTGAATACGTGTAGGACCGTAATGAATTTAGTTTTAATATAACTCTTGCCCTTCCCCGTCATGTCCCTGAAAGAAGGGAAATCAGGTTTGAAGGCGACTCACTGGTTTGCTATTAAGGTAAATTCGTCTTATGAAAATTGGACTTAATTACGAGAAGGATTAGGGGACACCAAGTTTGAGAAATCCAATCAAGACCCTTTTAGAACGCAGAGCACGTCTTCTTTCGTATTTCCCTGTACCTCCTCCACCTGGCATTCTTTATACTATGCCACCTATCCACGGTAGAGGGAGAGCGTATAGGTAGCTGGGGATTAGAGACAGCTGAAGAAAAGGAAGGATTTTAGCAATAAATAAATGTATTTAGCATTTATACATTAATGTACATCCATACAATATAGGCGTTACTTTTACTTTACACATAAATTATTAATTTGATTGTATAGAAATGATGTTATGTACTTTTAGTAAGTTATATAAGCTACACACAAACACACACACATATATATACGTGAGAGAGAGAGAGAGAGAGAGAGAGAGAGAGAGAGAGAGAGAGAGAGAGAGAGAGAGAGAGAGAGAGAGAGAGAGAGAGAGAGAGAGAAATAATTTGGATAACTTGTAGTTCTGCATTGAAATTTCCGGATTCAAAAAATGGTTAAATTCCATTATTTTTTGGTCTTCTTTTTCTGAAATAAGTTTGGGTATTAATTTTAGCGCCTTTATTAGTGATGAAAATTAGAATCAGAAGCTATCTATTTTTAACTTAAGAGACTCGTCTAAAAATTATGTTTGTTATAATAACTTATAAACTTTAAAATTGCTCTGTGTAATAATCTAAAAATTTTCACATTTAATCTTCACATTCAAGTTTGTATAACTGGTTTTGTATCATATGAATAAAATAAAATGCATAATACGAGGCAAAATGCCTTTTACTGCCGATATAAATTTGGAATACATATCTGGTGTATTGCTCTTCAAGTGTAGAATGAATGAAGATAGGGATGCGATAAGTGTTTTATTTTCCGTAGGAGTGTTTATCCCATCAATGAAAAAGCTCCAAAGGCAGAGAGGTCATTTCTGCTTTTCTCAATGAAGTATTATGAATGAAATCCAAATACGTTTGAAGGGTTGAGACGAGTGGACTGGCGGGGTCACGCGCAGCCGAGTGATTTCCCCCGTCGTAACCCACCTCCCCACATCAAATCAACTCCCCTTCCCCCCCACCCGAAGCCATGTTTGCCGATTGAGGCGACACCACGGCAGCCACCGGAACTAACTCTCGTCCACAGGACAGCTGACGCCGCCGTAGTCGTTACTTTTCTTTCTGCTTTTAAAGTCTCGTTCGTACAGTTTGACTTCCGATTCCGATGCGAAGTGAAATCCCTGCGTTCTTTGGTGATATCATCCTTCTTCGAGGATTTATTCCTTCTCTTCTTACCTTCTGCAACTCTTTTACATCATCAAACATCGGGCGCGCCTTTCCAAGACTGAGTGCAGAGAAGCCTCGCTTACTTACCTCTTACCTGGCATCGGGACTCAGGCAGTTGATGGGCAAAGAGTCAGTGAAGTCAGGAGTTAAGCAGGTGAAGTTCTCATCTTGCAGTGAGGTTGGGTTCAAGAAGAAGTTAAAAAAGTGGATGTGATTTCTTCTTAACCTTCTTCGGAAGGTATACTGTGAAACGTATACAAGCTTTTTACTAGAAAGTGTTCAAACTCGGGTTATTTTGTGTATTTTAAGGTGTTTTCAGCACTATGCCGAAAACACCTTCTGAGTGTAACTCGCAGCTAAGAAGCAAGCCTTTTTCGAAGCACGGATTCTACATAATAAAAGCGACTTGGGAAGTGCATAAAATAGTGGAATCTTAACAGAGTATTAAATAATTAAATAAAATTTCGCCTCATTAGCATTTGAAAGGCAAAGACTGTAAGTGCTTGAAACAGCTTCTTATAGAAACAGTTAGAGAGACAGAAAATGACCAGATGGAGGCTCGTCCTTGAGCAAACAGGTAATACTGCATGCTGGGAATGTTTTTTCTACCTTTTTTTTTTTACCATGACTTACAACTTATTTTATGTTAAATAACCTCATAAATAGAGCATACTGAGCGTTATAAACACAAGACGTCTATATTACATAATGTTTCATTAGGAGGCCTATCAAAGTGACAATAAATGTACATACAAACAGAGAAAACTTTTATATTGCTTTATAAAAAATGGTTTCACCACATGAAGTTACTCGTGTAGTTTTATATTGGCTATTTAACATACAGACAAACACGGTTCTATTCTAAGATTTACCTCTCTTTTCAAAATACTTAATTTGTGTAAAATATTTCCATAGCCTTAAAGAAGCTTATTTCACTGTGACGTCATTCTCTTTTGGCTCTGAGAAGGAATTGTTGGAATAAACTGGCTACTGCATTTAGAATCGTGGATGCATAATCACAACAACGTCGTAATTATTGAAGGCTTATAAAGGCACTTAATGAATTAAGTATTAATAGGTCAGTTCCTATTATTAATAAAACGTTTTGGAGTTTACCTTTTTAAGAGGATGAATAATATCTTGCATTCACTTTATAAATGGATGCGTTACCAAATAATGCAAATATGATAATTAATAATGGAAGAACCAGCTAGCATATTTTAAGCTAATTTACAACTTCCAAAAATAAAAATCAGAATGAAAAATAAAAATGATATCCTCCATTTGCGAAAATATTTTTTGAAAATATTTTAAGCTATATTTATGCAAACAAAATAATATAATACTTTTAAATATATTTAAGCTTATTTCGTAACTATAAAACGGACAACGTTTCAAAAGGTTGTTGATCTAAGAGAGTTTGTGATCAGATTACATATAAGAGTCAGCCATTTTCAAGTATCTTTGGGAGTCAGATAAATTTTGTTGACGAATGAAGCTTATAGGCTGAATCGCCATATTGAATCTAGGCACAAATATTACAAACAAAAAATTCATTAAAGCGAATTACTAATCGCGTATAAAAAATTCTTTAACGAATATGTATCTTGAATTTTTTAAACTGTATCGCCTTTAGTTTTATAAGCGCTTGTTTGTACAACATATTCGTTCCAATGAACAGTTTCTAAGGGCTCTTTCTGGATGCATGTAAGTTGGAATCTCACTTTAATGAACTCAAAAAAATAAAATATATTCTTGTTACTTCATGTGAAGGACGAGTACATATATATATATACACACGAGGGACGAGGGGCGGTCAGAAAATAAGTTTACACGGCGTATAATTTCGTAACTAAAGGACCTACATTGATTATGTTTGTATCAGGTGAATTCGTTAATCATTGTTGGCAACACTGCACGTCGATTCGGCTGCCATCTACCGTACATTGGTTATATGAGTCAGTTGAACATGGCGGCTTGACTGGAACAGTGCCTTACCCTACGGAGCAGTCCAGGACGTTTACGTTTAATGGCCTCTCGTAAACGTTCCAGTGTTGAACAATATGCAGGTGATTGATTGTTGTACCTTTTTGCATGAAGTCTGCAAGCAAAACGCCTTTGTGGTCCCAAAACACGGTAACCATCACTTTGACAGCGGACCTCACAATCTTGAACTTCTTTGGTCACGGGGACCCAGGGTGTTTCCACTGCATGCTGGCACGTTTGGTTTCCGGAGTACGGTGATGAACCCATGTCTCGTCTCCTGTGACAATGCGCTCGAGAAATTCTTGACCACTGGCAGACTCGGAATATCGTTGCAGAAATGACACGGTACTGTTCCAGTCGAGCCGCCATGTTCATCTGACTCATATAACCAATGTACGATAGATGGCAGCCGAATCGACGTGCAGTGTTGCCAACAACGATTAACGAATTCACCTGATACAAACATAATCAATGTAGGTCCTTTAGTTACGAAATTATATGCCGTGTAAACTTATTTTCTGACCACCCCTCGTATATTAATCTATCACCTTGAGATGTTTCGTAAAAGCTTGGATCTATATACATATTTGCACAGGAACATTCTCTTGACACTCTCTTCACCTAGAGTTAACCTAGCCTATCGTAATTTAACCGGGCTTAACCTAACCTAACCCGAAGGACGCTTGTCAATAAAAAGCCTTTCGACGAAATGTCACACGGACAAAATACTCATTATGCTTTTCGAAACCATAGTTTGACGATTTGTAGATCAGATTTTAGTGTATAAATTGAATATGTTATTGACAATGTTGAATACGTTAGATAATTAACATCGAAAAATCAATCCAACCTTATTAGAATCGTGATGAGGATCTCTGAAATCAGATATTACCATCACTCAACATTCTAACATCAAGTGGCTGAAAAGAATGTTGATAAAAGGGATATTGGGTACCAGTAAAGCCGTATGAGCTTTCTGTTGGCGTTTTATATCTTTTAATTTTAATTTCTTATCAGTGCAGTTAGATAAAAATTTCTTAAAATTTAGATTTTGTCCACTTCAACTGGATGGAAATGTAGGACGTTCTGATGAACTGATTGATGTTACGAGTTAGGAGGCAGAATACAGGGTTCTTTGTCTGTTGTGGAACTTTGAATACGTATAAAATAACATATACCAAATATTATAGCCAGTATATGTGATTAAAACGTTTGTCCCACGACTTGAGAAAATGTAAACATACATTTAACATCACACCAAAGTGGAAAGCGTAAACTTTAATAGGCTTTAAAAATAAGAAAAACGAGCAAAAATAAATACCTTTCAGCAGAAGAATAGGTTCTAACTATTAGTTCATGACTAACTAGTAATCTAATAGTTCTAACTATTAGTCACCAAAAGAAATAATTAATCTGGAACTAGTGAATGCAATGAACACCTAAAGTCAAGCTCGGTTTTAGCTTTTAAGACAATATTTTCTTCAAGAAAATTGTCCAATGATTTTGATTGACACAAACGAGAAGTACGCGTACGAGGTGAGTGTTTTGAATACCAAATCTTATCCATAAATAAAAGACTAAATGGATACTGCCAGTGAATGAGAGCTGATTGCAATATTTCATTAACAAATGTAGTATTCTTTATAACCTTTCGCTCTTAATGTCAGACTTGCTTTTCCTTTTGCATCCAAATGTCACTGAAGAGGTAGTATTGACAAATAATATTAATACAAAGTGATTATATAGGCCTCATCCGTATTCAGGATTAACATTATTTAAACGATGACTGTTACTGTATTTGATTACGTAGTTTAAATAATTTATAAGTTGCATACGGTACGTTCTTCAGCTACATTAATAATGCCGATGTACTTATATATATATATATACACACACACACACACACACAACACACACACACAACACACACACACACCTGTTGTGGTTGAAGTGTAATTATATTTTAGCTAATATAGCTATGTTCATTCATGAAGCATATTTTAGTATTTATATTTAAGGAGACAAAGTTTCTTTACAACTTCCTTTACTGTAAAGGTTTACCTTGGGAGGATTTTGTAGTGTTTACATTTATTTGCTCTCATATTCTCACATTAAAACCTGGAACATCAGTGTATTAGAGAGAGAGAGAGAGAGATGAAATTCAAAGTTTACTACAATGTGTTAAAATGCTTCATTGCTTTATTGAGTAGAAAAACCATCATAATACAGTACTCACTCAGTTAGCCGTGATCGAGGAGCGGTCCATGGTTACGAATAACCGATTTCACGCTTAACTCAGTATGCCCCGCTGGTGGGTGGGTGTTGCAGTCACTGCTGCCCTCCACCGCGCTGACTGGCCTCCCACCTCGCGCGCCACCACACGCGGCATTATTCTTTTACAGTATAATATACAGTTAAGTAGTTTGTACTCACCACAAAACGTGAAGATACGTGAAACCACAATCACACATATGTACTCTGTAAGGCGCGATGAGACACTGACTGGGGCGCGTTGTGGTGTGCTGGCGAGAGGCGAACCACGGGTGTAAAAACCGCGCCAAATCACGGTTAACACGTTGTCATGATCACGGGTAAGTGCACAATGGTCACAATTAGTAAATCAGGGTTAACTCGATTCACGGTTGAATGAATCACGGATAACTGGGTAAGTATTGTATTTGCTTTCATTTAGAAAACGTGGATCAGTGACACTGTTCTCAAACAGTGATCGATATATGTCAAAAATAAATATTAAATTCTTACTGTCTTTGGCGGAGTTTTCTGTATTAAAGTTTAAGCTATTTGGGTGGTTACAATGGGATGTCTGAACACAATTGTGGAAGAACTGAAGTTTGCCAAAGGAAGTGGTGACAGTTTGTTAAAACAGCTCTCAATATCCCTGTAATTATTTTTCTTCTGAAGGATCCTGGTTGCCTCAGGGTTTCATTTGATTCTTCTTATTTTTTTTAATTATTTTTTTCCTTTTAGTTTACGAACCACTTTATCTATGTCTTCCAAATGTCAAGTGGTCGCGTTTTCATTGAAAATACGGTTCGATATTCAGGAAGTATTTCGCTGTCGTACACCTATTAAAAGACTTGTATTCATTGGTAAATAGTGTATGCTTTTAAAATAAAAAAATAGCGAGTCTCGAAGCTTTGGAATACCCAAAACGCCTGCCTCTTGCTATCATTTAGAAGGGCTGAAAATGATTGCAGAGGGATTAAAAAAAAATAATTAGGATTGTAAATTCTGTAATTCCATTACTGTGTAAAATATATAAGGAAGTTGTTGTAAGATCACTGAAACTGTATTTGCTATATAAGTTCATAATAATTTTAGATGATCTTTGTATTTCGGGTTAAAACTCGTCTGATATTTTAACTAAATGCCACAATAATGAAATATATGATTGGATTACGTAAGAAGGGCTAAAGTACTATATATATATATATATATATATATATATATATATATTCACCGTAATATATTGATCCAAAACGCAGATAAGTCACTTATGAAACCTTTAAACTAACTTGTTTGTATGTTTATTCGTAATTCGTGTTCGTACGATAAGTAAAAATAGTTTCGCGGAACAGTTCACAAATGAAATAAATGATTTTCTAATTTTATATTAAAGTAGTTAAAATGTATCGTATCGTATCGTTAATTCTAAATAATATTCGTAAATAATATTCGTAAATGAATTCTAAATAATTTATTCAAATACGTTACTGCATAAATGCATATATTAATTATTGTTATTTAACTGTTTAACCGCATTATATATATATAATATATATATATATATATATATATATATATATATTATATATATATATATATATAATATATAAAACCTTGGTAACCTTTGTTTTCTTCCTCCCGAACTGTTCATTCTGACGAAGGTCGAGCTTGTTTCTCCACCTTAGACCTACAGCTTAACGTGGAATCCGAATTACGACCCACCACGGATGGTCAGAATTTACAAAGTCGATCTCGATCTCACGACTTCCCGATCAGCCCATACAATTTTTTGTATGGAAGGCTAAGCAGCTGGGTGAGCTGCACACCGTCTGCCATCGCCGGGAATTGAACTCGGGGCCGGTGGATTCGTAGTCAGCGATGCTAACAACTACATCACTGAGGCGTGTATATATATATATATATATATATATATATATATATATAATATATATATATATATATAACGGGTGTGCCATAAAAAAGGGTACATTTTAAAAAGGCTATAAAATCAACATTTGTTATTTAATTTTAATAAAACTTCTACACAATAAAACATATGTATTTATCTATATGCAAACATGTTTTCAGATTAAAATATCAAGTAATTCAAATTCTATCAACATTTAACGAAAGAGTATGATTTTTCTACTTAACATGCGAAATTTATTAAACCTTTTTAATATTTTTTTTATAAAAATAATTTTTAACGTAAAATTTACCTGAAATTATTAAAAAAAATTGTTCGAAATGCTTTCCTTCCATTTCAATAACTTTTTTTATTCTTGGCCAGAATTCATCTATGGCTCGATTTACTTGTTCCTGTGGAAGCTCTTCCCATTTTTGAATGATGATCTCGCGTAAATGAACGACATCTTTTATCCTAGTCCTGTAGACTCGCTCTGCTAAGTTCTCTCATATTCTGGCCAAGAATAAAAAAGTTATTGAAATAGAAGGAAAGCATTTCGAACAATTTTTTTAATAATTTCAGCTAAATTTTACGTTAAAAATTATTTTTATAAAAAAATATTAAAAAGGTTTAATAATTTTTGCATGTTAAGTAGAAAAATCATACTCTTTCGTTAAAGTTGATAGAATTTGAATTATTTGATATTTTAGTCTGAAAACTTGTTTGCTTATAGATAGATACATATGTTTTATTGTGTAGAAGTTTTATTAAAATTAAATAACAAATGTTGATTTTATAGCCTTTTTAAAATGTACCCTTTTTTATGGCACACCCGTTATATGTATAAGCTTGCTGCGATTACATCCAGCAAACGTTTTCTGTATCCACGTATCAGTTTTCAGAGTCATTCATCGGTAGCCGTGACCATTCTTCTTGACCAAATGACTCCAACTTAGAAAGATTCTTTGGGTTTCTTGCTTGGGTCCTTCGTTTTAAATCTACCCAAAGATATTCAATGATACTGAGGCCAGGAAACTGTGAAGGCCATTCCAAAACTTTAATTTTCTTTTGTCACAACCATTTCATTGTACTTTTGGATATGTGCTTCGGATCATTATCCGACTGAAATATTCAGACACACCCCCACCTTCAACTTCCTTACTGAAGGCAGAACGTTTTCATCGGAAATTTTCTGATACCTCTTGAACACAATGTTCCATCAACTAGAAGTAAATTGTCCGTGCCTACATACGACACAGACAAAAAACATGATCGAGCTGCTACCGTGCTTCACTGTCGGATTGGCGTTCTCTTTACTATATATTCTTCTTCCTATAAACAAACCTGTTTTGAGTGTAGCTGAAAAGTTCGAATTTCATGTCATCAGACTAGATAATCTTATTCTAGAACTCTTAAGAATCGTTGAGGTTTTCTTTGACACATGTGAGACGTGCATGCAGCTTTGTGATGAGGACTCAAGAATAGCTTCTTGTAACCTTCCTGTGCAGAGAATTCTTGAGTAGTGAACTCTGAACCGTTGAGATTTGCACTGACGAATCTGCTGCTTCAAGTGATAACTGGAGGTCCTTGGCATTAAGCTGGGGATTCTCGGTAAAACGTCTCAGACAATCTACCCCGCAGCTCTGGGGGAGATTTTTGGCGACCTTCCTAATCTTGGTAAGGACGCGACAATACCAGAATGTCTCTATTTCCTTATGATGTTCTGGATCATAGTGACAACGTGTAACGTTTGGAAATTTTCTTGAAGCCATCATCAGATTCAGGCACATTGACAGTCTTCCGTTTTAGGTGTTCCGAAAACTTTTTTGAAAGAACCCATCGCTGGTTTCACAATGAATTAGAAAACCGATACTTTCATACCTGAAATACAAAAGATACTCATTAGACTTTATGAAGTACCTATTTCTGAGTCTAAAATGTGTATACAAGTAAATTTTGGCCATGACTGAATGCAGTGGTGCTCATAAGTATTCGTACGGAGAAATATTTCAGTTATATTTGTCCTTATCTTTTGTACCATGCATAGGATAGTTATGAGAAGTTTATTTACTGTTCGTTTGGGAAAATTTAACAAATAAAAAAAAAAAAAGTTTAACTCCAACATATAATGTAAAACATCAAAGAATTTCAGGAAAATTAAAAAGTTAAAATGCAAAAATTTTCGTACATTTACTTTACAAGCTTATTTAACACTCTGGACTACTTCTTACGCGTTTCGCGTCGAAACTCTATCCTACCCTTGGGTCACTTCTTACGCGAAACGCGTCAAGTTGATCTGCGCCTCGTCACAGCTGACACACTACATGCATCAAGACGACAATACTCACAGAAATTTTGCATTTACTCTTGTCCAGATCAACTTGACGCGTTTCGCGTAAGAAATGACTCAAGGGTACTCACAGAAATTTTGCATTTACTCTTGTCCAGATCAACTTGACGCGTTTCGCGTAAGAAATGACTCAAGGGTAGGATAGAGTTTTGAGCGAAACGCGCAAGAAGTAGTCCAGAGTGTTAATAATTTGTGTGTCCACCTTTTACTTGAATGATTTCAATGATTCGTTTTGGGTATTTTTCTACAAGGTTTCGACATTTCTCAATAGAAATTTCTAAACAAAATTGGGATCACCTAAAGATCCGTCACCCCAGCCTTTTTTAGTTAGCTTTACAAGGCTAATTAACGAAAATATCACGACCTAACCTAACCAATCGTTAGGTCAACTGTACGCCCTTGATGATTGGTTAGGTTAGGTCGTGACGGATTTTCAGGTGATCGGAAAATTGTTGCAATTCATTCATATTCGAAAGGTTTCTCCTGCGGACAGCTTTTTTCAAGTCAAATCGTAAATTCTCGATTAAATTGAGATCTGTACTTTGACTGGGTCATTCGAGAAGCTTGAAATTCTTTTGATGAAGCCATTTCATGGTACTCTTACTTTTATGTTTTGGACCATTGTCTTGTTGCAGTACTCAGTTGCGATTCATTCGCAACTCCCGAACTGAAGACAATACATTTCTTCTAAAATTTCCTGATATTTTTTCGAATCCAAGATTCCATTGATGAAAATAAACTTTCCTGAACCTTATAGGAATATCTTATATTTTTAAATGTCTTGGTGGACAATTTAAAAAATCTCTCATCCCCCCCCCCCCCCGTGATATTTCTGTAATTCACCCCGGTTAAGAACCGCTGCTTTACAGTTTAAAGTTTAGTTGTTAGCATTAGTTACGTTATGTTACACAGGCACGCCACTGATATCGGTCACACTACACTATTTTGGTCACAGTATCTGGTCACACCACATTTTCTGGTTAACCTAAAAAGTGACGTTGGTCACACTTGTGTGCCTCAGGCACCCGGTTGAGAATGACTGCACTAAAGCATCCCCAAAGAAGCAAACTACCACCATCACATTTAACCATATTTAGGAAGGATGTTTTTTCTTCGAATGCAGTATTTGATTTTCGCCAAACATACCGTTGCTCGTTGTTCCTGAATAATTCAATTTTGGTCTCGTCTGTCCAGAGAACTTTCTTCCAGAATGCAACTCTATCATTTTGATGATCCTTGGCCTACTTTAAACGAGCTTCTTTGTGCCCTTTTCGTAGCAGAGGTTTTCTTCGTGCAACTCTTCCATGCGAACCATTCTTTCTCAATGTACGGCAACCCACTGCTTATTAATGGCTTGTACAGTCATCCGTCTTCCCTGAAGATTCATAAAGAAAATTCTAGAATTTAGAATTGCCAACAGTCTCTAATCAGTAAACAGCCAACTACTAATAAAATTTTTAAATTCTTCATGCCAAAGGTGGACACACAACGTATTGAATAATTTTGTAAATAAATGTACAAAAACTGCTGCATTTTAACTTTTTTATTTCCCTCAAATTCTTTGATGTTTTACATTATATGTTGGAGTTAAACTAATTCTTTTATTCGTTAAAATTTTCCAAATGAACAGTAAACTTTTCATAACTATCCTCCGCATGGTACAAAAGATAAGGACGAATATAACTGAAATATTTCTTCGTACGGATACTTATAAGCGCCACTGTATGTCTGGAATGCAGTCGCACATACAGGAAGTTCTACGAATCACCGATTTGAAGGGTGCTAAACTTTGTGTTGCAGTTATAACTAAACATCATTATCTATGTTATCTCATGTCGATTTCCTTTTAGTCCTTATTTTTTACATATAAATATATGGTAATAGCTTTACTTATGTATAGGCTGACCATATTTCCTTGAGACAAAAACGGGACATTGGGATGGCAAAAAATGGACGGGGTTATGTAATATTCTGTATTCATGAAAAAGTAAGTACATAAACCGGGACAAAATTGACATTTTTATTAAAACGACGAGACGGCCAGGAAATATAAAACAAACGGTACCGTTCAAAACGGTATGTATGGTCAGCCTACAAGTTATGTATCACAGTTCAACATTGTCAAGAATTCAGTTAAAGTGTTTAAACATTTGACTGTAACTATATTCAATATACCGTGTGTATATATATATATATATATATATAAAATGACTATGACGTTAATAGTTGTTGTAACGAACAAAAGAGAAAGTAAAGGAGAGAAAATTAGATGGAAGAGAAGTTGGAAAGAGAGAAAGACAACCGGAAACGGAAATAGAAGAGACCGGATAACCGGACTATCCCATGCATGTTTGCGTAATTGGGTTAAAGGAAAGTTAGTTTGGTGTTTTATATACCTATACACATGGCACGCATCTGAACCCAGGGGGCTAACCCCATAAAAAGGCCAACAGGCTCCCTGAAAATGTTAATAATAGATGCCAACGACGGAACGTTGACACCTTAACCTGAGACAGTGAAGCGATTAATTCAAGCCCTCCATCGGGGCCACGAGTAGGGTGATAGAAGAACTGAAGGCGAAGTTTAATTGATACTAATGAGTACGGCTTCGGTGAAAGGGATCCTCACAGTGCTTAAGTAGCCCATCGATGCCTCTTAAACTGACTTAACCACTACATTTTCAACATTCGTACAGACAGACGGTAAAGCTTCCTCTGGAAAACCGGTGTCACACGTGTTATACGGGATGACGAAATAGGTTACGTGTTTGAGCACAATGGAAGGTCCTTTCAGTGATAATCTGGTTGATGTAAGTCTCCATTTGATCCAACCTGAAAGGGCTGCATTGCCCCTTCTAAAGATTGGGGGAAGGGTGGTCCTACGGGCTTTTCCAACGTTTGCAAAAACACGAGTACTTCCTCTGGACATATGGTTTTATCGCTCTTTAGTCAACGTGTCTCGTACTGAAAGGATTCGAGTTCCTGCAACCATGTCCTACATGACGTCATCATGAATGAGGTCTAAATGGAACGTAAAGCGCTTTGGCTTTCGATCAGAAACACGATAATATTTACTTATTGTCAGTAACCATGGAAACGGTATCCATAAATTAATATATTTAATTTATATTGAACTAAACCAGTAGGAAAAAAATATGTTCCTCATAAATATATTATAAACAACAACAAGAACAACAAGAACAATAATAATTATAATAATAATAATAATAAATAATAATAATTTCTAGTATTTGGAATTTTACCGCATTGTAAAAATTTCATTGCTACTGGAATGTTTATCATTTCAGACAATTTAAAGATGACATTTGTTCCCTTCTGCTACTTTTGCCGCGCCATGAAATTCTAGCGTTAAATGGTTGCGTTAATACATGCATGTTAAATTTGCCAACACGTTGTCTCATGGGGAGAAACACAGGTTTTAACTTTGGTCATTGCTTAACGTCTGTTCGGTCAAAATGGGGGAAATTTATCGAGATGTATTACAAAGGCTGTTATAACCTCTCTGTTCGAGGGCGACATTTATGGGGTAATCACGAATCATCTTTTTTTAAATTCGATGTAATATTTTTTTTGTAAAATTTTTCTTTATGCTAAATTGTATGACGTCATCATGAATAGAATTTATTTCTCTCTCTCTCTCTCTCTGATATTAGCTAATCGCTTGATTCAATAATGTTAAAATTCTATTTAGAAAATAACAATATTGATAATAGAATAAATGTTAATAATTGTAACAATAATAAACAAAATGAACTCTGAAATTTAATAAAATTTAATAGCAATTAATTTTATATTAAGTTACGTTCATTTTCATCACGAAGTAAAATTGTGAAATGACATAAAAATCACTTTGAATTCAAAATTAATAATTTTTTCCAATTTCTCTAATTCTGTTTTGCGCTCCGGACGATTTAGTGTTATTCCTATGATTGTATTTATCTTTATTTTAATATTTTATTATTTTTATAAAAAAATAATGAATCTAAATTACTTGTAGTTCAAACATTTTTAAGGATTTTTTCCCCGAGACGAGGTCATACCCAGAGAGGCTCCCAGCTAGAAACTTGTCTTCCCCATATTTGATCGTTGTTAGAAACAAATTTTAATGGGTAATCTCATGGGTTTTTTTTATGCAGGAATGAGGAACCAAGAGCAAATGCCGGCAAAAGCGCCCCTCCTATAGAAGAAGAAGAAGAGAGTCAAAATCAAGGTCTGGGGTTTTCGAGATGCCTAGACACTCTGCGTTTGAAAGATGGGAGGTCCAGTAGGAAAGATGGATCGAGGAAGATTGTTCCAGATTTGACCGGTTGAGTGGATAAAAGACTGAAAATACCGATTAACCCTTGCATTAGATAGTATTGTAATGCAAACTCTAAATTTAAAATTAATTAAAACGCGAAGAGGCAAGAGAACACGAAGGAATTGGTTGGTTTTCTGTTTTTTGAGAAAAGTGGTCAAATATAGCATAGAAATGTATAGTTGTGTAAGTTTTTACATTTGAAGTTGGGCAAGCAAAAGATAAGGTGGAGTTGGGTTATGTTTATAACGGACATTTTGCTTTATTGATTAGCTTTATAAAAATACTCAAAAGTCGCTCTATGTTGGCCGACTGGCCGTCCATATAGTAGTAGGGCCATACTACTATAGCTTATATATACATATATATATATACATACGACGTCCGGGTATTCAGAAGTTTGTTTATTCTGACGATTTCCAATTACCAATAATTAATCCAACGGCTCATCGTCTAATCCAACAATCGTTCATAGAACGTATAAATTCAAGCTGGCAACTCGCAGTTTCTTCACTTGAGAAGTTAATGAACATCACATGTTTTCAGTTGGTTGTCCTTTCTCTTATCAGAAATAATTGTACTTTTAACTGCATTTCTATTTTGTGGCCATCTGTTTCCTCACTCTTATATAAACCTTTCCTGGAAGAAAGGTTAATATTTCACTGACAACTAATGAAGCATGCTTTCGAGCGTTTAATTAAACAGCGAGTAACGACTAATATATTCATTTAATTTTCTTCGCTGATCATATAACACACATTGTATCAACATATAGTCTTCGTTAGTAATCGCTTTATGATTACCATTTATAATTTAGGTTTCATAATATACGGGTTATAAATACTGTAATATATATATATATATATATATATAATTCGAGGTATAAACACAATGTTGTTATTCCTTATAAAGCGGGTAATGATCAAAAGTAAGATACAGAACGAGCTATGAATAACATCTAATTTTATTAGTTATGTTTTACTCGCTCAAATACGCTTGATGTAAATAACATTGATAGGGATTCCCGACTACCAGCTTATAAAATGTTACAATTCTTCATCGCTTCTTGAACATCTCCACATGTGTTGCTGAGATGATTGATCGGAATTTGTTTGTTTGCGCTTTTAGCCTTAGTTTTTTTATTAATTTTTTAATACACTTTTACTGCTTTGAAACTGAATTTAATTTATGTTATAATTTTAAAGCATTATAAAAGTAGCACTAAATATTCTTTAAGTTAACTCGGATGCTTTATGAGATGGCTTCATTTTACAGTTATAAAATCGTTAGATTCATTTTCTGCTCTATATTATTATCATTTAGATGCTGTGTATGTGTGTGTGTTGTGTGTGTGTTTGATGAGAGGACCTATCACGGGTTTTGATGTGCAGATGGTATCGCTCTTATCTTGGCGCCCTCTGGACGACAAAGATGAAATTATTTGTATAAATTTGCACTCGGGAGCATTCGTTTAACGCGAACTTTCTTCGTTTTTGTGATACGTAGACGCGTGTGCGTTTTCACAGATACACATGTGTACGAAAGTGTCATGAGTGCTAACCGAAATGGTGGGGGGGAAGCAAAGAGGGGTTGAGAACTTTGTGAATGAGAAGGGGTTGGAAGGAGGGGGGGAAGATGAGGAGGAGAAGGAGGAGGAGGAGGAGGAGGAGGACGACGAGGAGGAGGACGAGGAGGAGGACGAGGAGAAGGAGGAGGTTAGGGCATCGAGAAACAAACTAGTATTGGGGGAAGGTTTATTCGGTCCCACAGGAGAGCCGAAGGAGGTTTAGGATGCGAGAAACGAGGTGTGGCTTGACCTTTAAGCAACGCTCATTCACACATACAAACATACATACATACATACATACGTACGTACACGCAGACCCGACATACGTACACGCAGTCTATCCCACTCCTCACTCACACGTATATAACGATAACTTTGTGTGCGCGCGCGCGAGATGATGAATATTTTTCTTTTTTTCTTTCATCTCGTTTGATTGACCATTAAAAAGTATAAATGCACGACACCATACATAAATGTGCGTACACACAAAACGTGATGAAATTCAATATATCATTATACAGCCATACAATATATATATATATATATATATATATATATATATAATATATATATATATGTATATATATATATATATATACACGGTGAACCAAAAGTAGGTGGACAGTAGGTTGAATACGGTTTGTGTTATATTATATTATAACTATGGTGTTCATTATAACTATGGTGTTTGTGTTTTATTATATTAAATATTATAACTAAATTTATTTAAATTTTATTTTGTATTATAGTATACAAAAAAATTAAATATGTATTCTCAAAATAAACGTTATCATTTACTGTCCACCTACATTTGGTTCACCCTATATATATATATGTATATGTGTGTGTGTGTGTGTGTGTGTGTATATATTCTATGTATATGTCCGTGTAGGTACACACTATAAAGTGAGTAAATATTTCAAAATACAATTAAATAAATCTAAGATAAGGAATACTACAAAATTGCATTGAGACTGCAGGGAAGCTTTTTGACTGCTAAAGAGAGATCCGAAACGCTGATATGCCCTCTTCTTTCGGTACAAAAGGCTACAGGAGTGGTACAACAAAACAATTATATATATATATATTAAAACCTAAGTATTTTCCTGTATTTGGAAGCAAATTTAAAAAAAAAAATTCTGCTATAGACTTATTATTCCTAATATAACATTCAACTTTCTAGTTTATTTTAGCGCCGCCTCCGGCATCAGACTTCAATTACACACACACACACACACACACACTTCATCAATATTTGAAGAACAGGACCCCAACACTGGGGACATGCCAATGGAAATGGAAGGGATCATACTTTATTCCATAGCATCTCGTCAAACTAGTTATACATTTCTATAGACAAACACGTTAAAAATGGGTTAAATCCTATCCTTTTCATTTATTCCTTGTGAGTGCGACAAAACCTCTTTCAAATCAAAGGAATAATTAAGGAATTTTTTTACTTTTATTTCCTTTGGTGGCTCATTAAAGACTCAAGAATTTTACTTCTGTACCTTCAACCAATTTACTGTGTATATATATATATATATATATATATATATATATATATATATATATATATATATATATATATATATATATATATATATATATATATATATATAGCAGTTATATGCTTGACAGTTTTTCAGTATTCTCGTTGTTTGATTGCATTCACGACAACTTCTAAAACTAAACTATCCTTTTACTCATGTGACTTTACCTTCCAAGTTCTTGCGAACGGATACCGACTGCACAATATACCGTAGAATCCAAATCTTTTTACCCCCCAAAAAACATTGTTCATCATTTATATATATATATATATATATAGTGAAAAGCTTGACCTTCGTCAAAATGAACAATTCGGGCGGAAGCAAACCAAAGGTTACCAAAGGTGTGTGTGTGTGTATATATGAGAGAGAGAGAGAGAGAGAGAGAGAGGAGAGAGAAGAGAGAGAGAGAGAGAGAGAGAGAGAGAGAGAGAGAGAGAGATTTGCAGGTGAGAATACGTGATAATCTGAGTATCGTGAACTTTAGAACAACGAGTGTTTACTTCATCTTTACAGTATTTTTACAGATGCATCCAATGTTGTTTACTGATCAGTTCATTCATCTGTTGAATAGGCGTCTTTCGGCTGAACCATAAGTGGTCCCCATAATACAGTGTCGTTCAAAAGTGGATGCAATGGAGCGTAACTCGTTCTGTATTCAATGACAATTTCATTATCTGTCCTTCCATGACTGCCGTATGTAAGGATTCCATGATAGCGTAACGTCGTTTCTCCGTAAGCGAAGCGAAGATTCTGAGGTCGTGGGTTTGAGTCCCGTTGTTGTTGGTAATAATAATAACGCGGGAGTTGACGCGATGGACGACATTAGTTGGCCTGAGCGCTGTACCAGTTTCCGGTCATCACCCACCCCGCGTTGATCATTATTACGTATGAGTCTTATTTATCGTTAATAAATATAGAATCCTGTCCGTATAATGAGGTGAAGCAGCAACTCGCGTCATCACGAAGCCGTGACTGCAAAAACTATTAGCTATCATCCACTCGTAAAGTCTTAAATACCGCCGCAATGACCGAATGAATCCTTTCATATATTACCGATCATTAGAAAGAATACCTCTTTCATTCGTCAGTCGACAAATCCTTTTAATAAACCTCTTCTGAAGATGAGGAATTAAACAAACTTCTCATTAAAACAAAAACCAATTCATGCCTCATTAACTTCTAATGATAAAAGAATTAATTTATATTAATGGTCTCCGTATATCTGAGTGATTTTATCGCCAATTAAAACTGGACCTTTGGAATTCAGTTTTCACTTCTTCTCAATTAAAATGCAAAACGCGCAAAAACTCTTTAATGTAACGCATAACGCCGCTGAATTGATGTCAGCGATTCAAGGGAGTTGTAATAAATTCATGTATGAAAATCAGTGAATCAGATCCACGCTCGTAAAAGGGAAAAAAATCAGAGCGGGTAAATAATGCAAAGTTACTGAAAAAATGGATTCCTTAACGCAAGCCTATCCTTACTCTTATATATATAATATATATATATATATATATAATATATATATATATATATATATATATATATAATTAGCTGGACTGAGGTTTTGTTAAGTTAATTATGGAAGGAGTACATTACATTGTGCTTTGTTTAGGGTCCGAATGCTCGCGAAGTTTCCCGAATTGAAGATATACAGCCAAATGATGTACAACTCTGATAATCTGGTCTACACAAGCAGTTCTCTTCTATCCGACTGTTGTTGTTAACTGCGAGTCTGTTGTTTACATCGACACCTCAGATTTTAGCCATTTTTTATTTTCATGGATCATTCGCTTATGTTCAAACAAAACTTCTCCGAATGTTGAGAGGCGTGGGGAGGAGGGATTATTAAAAAAGGGGGCGCTCTGCAACTCTTAAGAGGGCATTTTTATAGAAAATATAATAGATTTTTGGTTCGATACGCGTAGATGGTATTTAAAACTCTAAGTTATTGATGTGCGTGCCGTCTTATTCCTACAGAGATTAGGTTTTGTTTATCTTTAGACGGAAGATGAGGTCTGTTATCATCCATTGGAGGCTCCCTGCCGAACCTTTTCATTAGAAGATGAAGAGAGAAAGAGAGAGAGATAGAGAGAGAGACCAAGTAGTTTAACATTAATTCCGTATGCATGCCTTCGGTACATGAATATACGGAGCATAAAATTAATTAGTTAACCGAAGCGGAAAGTTTAAAATTCTTTCAAAATAAAGTTATAAGGAATCAGTGTTATTCTTATATGTAGTAAATTGAAATAAATATATATTTATATGCTGGAATTTAAATTATAGGCTTACGGTAAAGCATAAATACCAAATTTAAACCTAGTTTTAATTTTTCCATTTACTTTTCCGTAAAATTAATGCATTTATTTTAAATTTTATTTAATAAAAAAAAAAAAAAAACATGAAAATTTTACAAATATTTAAAGACTTTTTTTTTTTTTTTTTTTGGTGTACATTTTGTCAGTTATTGAAATTGTTTTAAGTTATGTAATATAATATGCTCTCTCAGTAACCGAAAAAATTACTCAATAGTTTCCGTTAAGGTTGAGAGAGAGAGAGAGAGAGAGAGAGAGAGAGAGAGAGAGAGAGAGAGAGAGAGAGAGAGAGAGAGAGAGAGAGAGAGAGAGAGAGAGAGAGTTTACAATTACTAAATAATTTTGTAATTTTGGAGATTCGATTAAAAATAGGAAAACAATTAAATTACAATTTGTGGATTAAGTGAAAAAAAGAGACAGACAGACAGACAGACAGCCAACAGACAGGCAGACAGAAAGACAGACAGCAGACAGAAAGACAGACAGACAGACAGCAAAGACAGGCAGACAGAAGCAGACAGACAGACAGAAAGACAGACAGCAGACAAAGACAGACAGACAACAGACAGACAGACAAACAAACAAATGGACGGAGGAAGAGGAAGATTGAGAATGGAAGGAAACGTCAACAAATGATACAATGGAGAAGCAAAAGAGAAAAAGGAACTGAAAGAAAGGAGAGAGAGAGAGAGAGAGAGAGAGAGAGAGAGAGAGAGAGAGAGAGAGAGAGAGAGAGAGAGAGACTTCAGGGGAGGAGAAGAATGAGGGTTTGGGGGTCGGTCATTGCTCTGCCAGGCAAAACGCCTCAGGCCTCCATGGGGGAGGGTAAGGGGTGAGCCCTGAGCACCATGTCTGTCTCTAAGTTTATGACTGTCTATCTATGTCTGTATTTGTGCTCGTGTACATCTCTTGTGCTGAATGTAATAGTTGTACTTAAAAGGTGGACAATCCTAGCTTAAACGTTTTTCAAGTTTTGAAAGTGTGTAATAAAATGGTCGACGAATTATGCTTCCGGATTAGCGTTGACTGCGTCTCGTGTTTTGTTATGCCTTAAGAATAGGTTCCACGTTTCCATAACGCTCCAACATTATTTATACTTTCACGCTAGGATATAAAGTCCTTTAATTATATGTATGGAAAAGCTGATAAATAATTTTACTAAGAACTAACCTTAGTTCGTATGAAACTGAAGTTCTGTATTCATAAATTAGACCCTGTCATTTCTTCATTACGGCCCAATTTACATTATTTTTCAACCTGACAGGCATATGGACTGCTTCATGTCATCTCACCTCTTACACATACCATGTTATTATGAGGATATTTTTTAAACATTCAGCTATATGAACTTATTCCAAGGTAAAATTCTCATCTCAAAAATTTTGCGGAAATATTATTAATGATTGTCCTAGTTGATGAACCCTGAAATATTTCATTGATCTGAAGATCTCATTTGGTAGCCAAGAATAAGAGTACAACGCTTTGTTTCTCTAAAATTTAAAATTAATAGATTTATCCTGAACCATCGTTCGATATATATATATATATGTGTGTGTGTGTGTGTGTGTGTACTGATTATCTACCATTTTCTTTCACCATAATTAAAACTATGATTCGTAAACCATATGACGAGGCCTCTTTCTTGATTCGATTCAAGATGTGTGGATATTCGCCTCTAAAGGTTACCATTTTGTTTAAGTGCGAATAAAATAACGCCTGTTCCCCATGAAGGCAAATTCCCTGTTTTAAAAGTAGAAAGAAATGATTAATAAGCGAGACCTGTTTCGCATGCAGAATGTCATTTGTTCATTTTCACTGCAAGCGACCTCAACTCGATGAGTCGGCGCGATGATCGTTCCTCTCCACGATCAAGGAGCTGAAAAGGTCCCAAATGGGAGAGCTTTTTAAGGAAGCTCTTTCGCCACTGCATTATGGAGAGAAAGATCTCCTTATTAGGAGGAACTTTCCTGAAAAAGTCCAACGGATACATTATATACAGTATGTTTGCACATATCCTTCCATGTGTGCGCATGCGTAGAGGGGGTTCTACACGTACTGAATACACCCCTTCAAAAAATTACACATATATATATATATATATATATATATATATATATATATATATATATATATATATACTTTTAATTTAATATTGTAAGTTATTTTTTGTCGACTCGTACGATCGCTTTGGAAAGTCTCGTACTTTGCAAGTTGATTGAAGTTATAAATTTTGTATCTTGAATACTAAGCTTACGTATGAAAGACGAAGCTTTCTACTGCCTAACCTTCACATATGTTATGTCTTTGTTCATATTCCAAATGTCCGTTATTATAAATCACCGGAACTGGGTACCGGAAATAGTCTATAACACTGGTCTGGAACAATTTTGCTTTTTCAGAAGAGGATATAATTGGAGTTACAGGCATTGACACACGTTATTTTACTCTTCCGCCAAGATGGCATCAGTTGCTATGACGTAAATGCGAACTTTAAATGCTTTCATCGTTTAAATACAGCTAAAGCATCGGATAATAACACAAATTATAAAGTCCACAAAGATGAATCAGAGAGACACGTCTGAAAAAGCAAAAAAGGCGGATTTAATGTTCGGTTTGCGTCAAAACGACCTCTGTAATAGCTTGTGATTCTCCTTAAAAGGCTTAACTGACGAGACTATTCAAGCATCATAATTTTGAATCTCTTTATGGAGCTGAAATCGAGTGAAGAAGCCAATCTTGCCTCGCAGCTTTAATCAATCATTTGCGCTTAACAAAACACCGTTGAATGCATTTACTATAAAGTGAGGCGAAACGTGGCGTCCTGCGCGGGTCACTCCGTGCGCGTAAAGCACTCCTGCATGATACATGCGCCTTTCGAATCTATAGAATTTATTTGCTCACGAAGAAGGAATGCTACTACGTTCACGCAGGGGCAGAAACCTCAAATCTTTTCAATTTTAACTTCCGTTTGATGTCATCTCATCATGGAACTAAATTTCTTTATAATATATATATATATATATATATATATATATATATATATATATATATATATATATAGTATGTGTGATTTAAAAGCATATATAATTATAACCATTAATTCCTATCATTTCAGGTTGCGTATTTTATAAAAATGAAAGTTCAATTTGGAATATCCATTTAATGGATATATAAAAGCCTCACGCTACATTATTAAAACAATTTAAAATGGCTCCTAATTACGTGGATATTTATTTCGTCAAGAATTTTTATAACAGGTCGAAATGCTAAAAAGAATATAGGCCTAATTATACCAATAATAATTTGAACCTTTGTCTCATTGTCCTACAATTAAAATTTGGGATTATCTAGTGAAGAAACATCTCGGGGGGTGGGGGGTGGGGGGTGTCCAGAATTGCGAGGAAGGAACACGACTCTGAAAATTAATGGGATCACCTGAAGATCAGGGCCCCCATGTATTCTTGTTTTTTGCCTTACAGTACCAAATATAATGATAAATTAAATTGAATGCCAGGTTAGGTCAACTGTACGCCCTTGACTATTGGCTAGGTTAAGTCATGATATTTTCGTTAGTTTAACGAAGATATCATTTGGTAATTGAGGCTGGGGGCCCTGATCTTCAGGCGATCCAATTAATGTAAATACAAAATAAATAGTAACTAAATCATGATGAGGTGTATCTTGAAGATACACACAAAGCCCATCGCGACATTAGCAGTCACGGTGGTTTATCTTTATGAATGCTATCTTTTATCATGAAAAAAGGGATTATAATTAAGGTTAGGATAGGTTAGGTTTGGTTAGGCTAGGTTAGGTAAAGTTTGGTTAAATTTATTATTTTTTTAGATTGAGTAAATGCCGCGATACAGAATTGTCGTGGTTTTGTAGAATAGCCAAATGAGAGAGAGAGAGAGAGAGAGAGAGAGAGAGAGAGAGAGAGAGAGAGAGAGAGAGAGAGAGAGAGAGAGAGAGAGAGAGAGAGCTTTATATAATGGGAAATATATTCACAATATTTTACGTTTTACGAGTAACTCATTAACGCAGAAAATAGTTGAACACTTTAAGAATGCTCAGTTTTTATGCCTTAACACGGACAGGATTAAAGTCTCACAGCTTAATTGTCAAAGGTGACTGGGTATGAAACGAAATAAATTTACAGTTTAATATACAACTGTATAACCATATTTTGAGCCGTTTAACGTCTCACCTCGTACTATTCCTCTTCTTGAGAACCTGAACGCGAAGGACAAAATCAAACAAAGGAAATCATTCTTAAGAGAACGGAAATAAATAAAATTCTGATAAGGTGAACGTTTTGAATTAGTCTAAGTTCGACTTTTTTTCTGAAAATTCATTTTGGTTCGTTTTTTTTAAGATCAGCTTAAAATATAGGTTGAATATTTTTTGTAAATTTGTTTCTTTTTTAGTTTTTTACAAATTTGGTTAAAAAGTACGTCTTTAAATGATAAATGGACCTCCTACTTTTATGCCTTAATGCGACAAATGTGATATAATGTGTGTAGAGTTTTGATAATTTTTAAAAAATTTGTTTGATTAATTTCTGCAGCTTCATTTAATGAGAGATTTGTACGATATAATAATATTTTGCTATTTCTGTCAGAATATAATTGAGAAAAATATTTGAGACAAAAAGGTGCACGATCTAATCGAAACAAATTGAAACAACCTCTAATCGTCTGACAATTACTATCTGATCGAAACTATGTGAGACTAGATTACTTTGATCTCGGAGAAGATAAGGGAACTTGTTTTCGAAATCAGGAGTAAATTTTCCTTGGTATTTTCGTCCTGTATTTGGCCTCATAAGACACATGAAATCGCATTCAAATCATGTCCAGTACCCTCATCAGAGCTAATGAAATCGCTCCTACAGACTTCCACTCGCGTCTTCATCTTAGGAAGACCTAGAGTCAAGATTTCCGCGGAGGAAGTCAACTTCGCAATCTTCGTGGCTCACATTTTTCTATGGGGAGTCCCACTGGGGATATCGTCGTGTATCCCAGACGAGGACTCCATTTATAACTCTAAATGAAACGGCGACACAACATCAACTATCCATTAACAAAACTAATTACATGGCTAAATTTTTTTTTCTAAGCCTTTTAGACTGTAAATACGAGCGACGATGTTGCGGTCGGGACTGTCGTCTTTGGGAACGGGTTTGGATTGCGGGGCCGCGGCAGTGAATGGTGCCCTCATTGCGCTCGATGAGTTAGGCGAGGCGTTCCATGGAGATAAGATCTGTGCCCTCGGCAAAGACTGGAACACGCCGGGGCTGCGGAGTTGTCTATGCTGCCCCGCGGCAAGGGGGGAGGTACAGGAGGGGAGGAGGGTTGAAGGGGGAGAACGAAGGACAATGAAAAGAGCAACGCTTAAATTAAACCACAAAGTGAAAAGATTAAAAAAATTAAAAATCAAACTTACCAAAGTTAGTTGGTTTCATAAATCAAAATAAAATTAACATTAAAGAAATAAAAATAGTCTAAACTCTAAATTATCCAACAAAAACCTTTAAAACTCGTTAAAAACGAAATTCACGCATTACATTTTACCAAAATGGAAAGTATTTTAAAAATATCAAAATATCCGTCGCAAAATGTAAGTTAATATTAAAATTATTAGTTATGAATAAAATGTCATTTCCTAAAATGTGAGAAATTTCAATGCATTTTGAAAGTGATCTTTTTTCATTATCCCAAGAAACAATTTCTTATACTGTGGCTCTGGCGGAAACTAATCCAAACTAAATTTCTTCCTTGGTGGTCTTAGTTGAATACATGCGCACATACAAATAATTATTAAAGAAAAGGGGATACGTATTGCAAAGATATTGAGGGGACCTTTCTTCGGAAAATGTTTCATTATCCCTCGTTTAAAAGATCAATGCATTGTATTTCCCTTGGAAGCGATAAATCAAAAATATTATCAACCAAATTACCCAATTGAACATGGTTCGAGCCATCAGCATTTAAACCACATAAATATTCCACTGATGTTAATTATCCGAAGGAAGATAAATTATTAATGTCAATTAATATCTTACGCCATCTTTAGCTACATCTTTCTCTATAAGATAACAGGTACAGCAACCTTCCCGACTCCGAGCTTTGCCTCGGGTCTCAGAGCTACCAACCATTCCTTTATCATCAAAACAAAAGGCAAGCGTGTTTCATTCTTTGCTAGAAGGAAAGCCCCTATAACCCTATAACGAATAAGTCTATTTACAATTAGCAATAAAGTTGAGAATTTAAAAGGCTGTTAATATGGCGCCTAGATTAGTCTCTCAATCTTCGAAAATCTTTTAAGCAACTTCATTCATAAATTTGACTCGTTCTCGCGAGTTCCGGTCAACTTCTCGCAAAGGAGTCGAGCTCGTATTAAAGGAAGCTTTGGAGAGATATTATAAATTTCACCTATAACATAAATTTAAGTTAGAGATGTTTTCAGAATAATTAATTCCTCGCATGTTTAATGGGTATTACTTTTGGGTTGTTAAACCGAAGCCAAAAGCATCTCTAACGTTCGAACGAGATAGGACCACCAGTGCGATAATTGAGAAAACGTTTGAATTTGTTCGCAGAAAAGCTTTTTCTAATTTTTTTTTTCATCGTAAAAATCTTTTTATCTCTCTTTATTCCTCTTGTAACATTAAATCTTAAATATAGAAGTAATTACTGCTTCAGTATTATAATATTAGGCACTATAAACTTTAATTTTATTATATGCGATGCAGTCGTTTTAAAGACAGCCTCACACAGTCAACGATTTACATATAAAAAAATATCGAGAGAAGGTCTTTCATCTTGAGCGGTACGCAAGAATGAAGCTCAAACGACGATATTATTTATATATATATATATATATATATATATATATATATATATATATATATATATATAGTACTCCTTGACTTCCCCAAGGATGTTATACAGACACTTAAATCCCGGGGAAATAGAATCAGGTGTTAACGTCGTACTTGGGGATATTTTGGAAGTATACTTGAGGGGAATTTTTTGGGTCTCAAATTGTTTCCCGATGAACGGTGGAGAGAAGTTAGCTCAAGGACTCACTTTTAAATATTTTTAATAAAATATTATGTAATTTATCTTTTAGAATCTTAATTGATTACGAGTATAAAAACTGTATTTATTTAAAAAATATTTCGTAAGGGTAAAATTTGAATAACTATAATTAGCCTGATTCATAAGACAAGTTGTAAATGAAAATTATATACATTTTGATTGAAAATAACTTTATTTTTTTTTTTTGATGAAATGTTTTGGCAATAAACAATTTTGTTCATTGTAGAGTTTGGACCTTACTTTCTTTAATGCATGAGTATTGCGTGAGTACATACGTCACTTCAAATTAGGAACACCCGTTATGTTTATTATTAAAAATATGTGTCTGTAAAAATAAGTGTATCTCCTCCATCACTTGTTTTCCGCTAAAATTGAAGTCATTCTTCTTATTTTCTGATGTTCGGGTTACGTCGTGGCCAGATCACAACGTCGCTTCCTTCCAATCAGCGAACTTAACCGGTAGTGAGTCTGGGTGATCGTGCGTCCTCTGCGTGCAGACGATGTAGCGACCTATGGTTCGTACTCCTTGATATGGTGTCAGTTGGCATTGTCACGTATGACCCTCACTATTAATCCGGAAGTGAAATCATGCAATTAACTACAACAACAAGAACACCAACAATATTCGACGATGCAAATGTTCGTTCGAATGCTCGACGCGTTAATTTAAAGGAAAAAAAAATGCTTATAATTTTGGAAAAAAGTTCACCTAGAAATAATTTAAAAAGCATAAAAAAATTACTAATCATTAATGATCGGATTTTGTTTATGAAATTTTACTACTGTCACAAAGAAGAATTAAAATATCCAAACGGAAACAAAATATTACCAATTAGTAATTTCTTATGCTCTTTAGAAATTTTATGTTTATAGGTGAACTTTTTTCTGAAACTGTACATGAATTGCGACAAAAAACGTTTTTTTTTTGGTACCTGCAAACTGCATTTCATTATAATTTTGATCCGTTAAACCGTGCTGGGTTAAAAAGTAACAAAAATTAACCATTGTTCCAGTGTTTGCATCTCCTTGACACAAGCTTTCTAAATATGGTGTACTGGTTACTTATAGACTTCTATTTTTAGGATCTAAAATATGAGTATCATGTGCAGGATGTGATTGAATGCTTCTTACCATGCACAATTTTCATTAAGTATTTATTTGTTGAATTTTAAGTTTGGCGAATATCTCATAATAATAATGCGTGTTAATAATTATGAAATATTACTAATATTACTGCTATTACTAATAATAATTCTGTTTTGTTCAGAAGATAAGTGTATAGAGACTATATAGTTAGTGATATTGGAATAAGGACATCCAGTTTCAAGTACTGTATCTAAAGAATTGCCAAATAAGAAGTGACAACGAACTGCCTTTCATGGAAAAAATTACTTACATTCATTCATTGTACACAGTTTGTGTAGGTAGTTATTCACTGCTTGAAACTTTTTTAAAGTAAATAAATTATTGTTGTACAGGGTGTCCCTAAAGTCTGGACACATAGGAAATATCACTAACTATAACTAACTATATTTATTATTATTATTATTATTATTATATTATTATTATCTTAAATTCATGCAACTGAGGCCTAAGGTAGGCCCACATCGAATCAGCAACCCTGAGGTAGGACCAAATAGGACCTCCAAGTCCATAAGTTTATGGACTTGGAGGTCCTATTTGGTCCTACCTCAGGGTTGCTGATTCGATGTGGGCCTACCTTAGGCCTCAGTTGCATGAATTTAAGATAATAATATAATAATAATAATAATATAATAACATAGTTAGTTATAGTTAGTGATATTTCCTATGTGTCCAGACTTTAGGGACACCCTGTACTATCTTCAGAGTGTAGTTTGAAGATAAGAAAGCAGAAATTCAAATTCACACTAAATTTCGTGTTTAGAAGAATATGGAAGAGCGAACGCTTATCGTAAAAGATTTGTACTCCGTCAAAAAATTAAAATTCGGGATCGATTCTCGCTTATTTCCCTTGAAATAAAGATAAAAGGAGGGCAATAAAGGTAAAAGGAGGGAAATAAAGATTAGGAAGGAAAAAGCGAGAATCGATCCCGAATTTTAAATTTTTGACGGAGTACAAATCTTTTACGATAAGCGTTCGCTCTTCCATATTCTTCTAAATATCCAGGGCCGGATAAACTAATTACGGCAAGTACGCTTTGGCGTACTTGCCTTAATATGGGATCATCTGCAGGGGACATAAAGGGGTCACTTGCTCCCTCCCTATACTTCCTGTTCATTTTTGTTTTTGCATGCGAACCAGACATAAAAGCGTTTCAGTAGAAAGCCCAAAAGGTGTAGTGGTGTACTGGGCATCTCAACCGCACAGATAATGAAATGTTACTGTACATCTGCCTCCAAAATTAGACATTAAAAAATGCCGGAAAGGATAAGTTTTAGAACAAATGGTTTACGAGCCTTTTTTATTTTTTGTTGACTCACGCGCGACGATATGAAGCGTTACTGATTATTTTAAATTCAAAACCAAATTGCTGGGTACTTCTCAAGTTATATTATTCAACTTAAATTTTAATTATTATTCGTTTTTTTACCACTGATGCGCGGCGCAACAGCAGTGGTCATGTCCGGCCACTGTCGTCGCATGAGTAGAGCTAGAAAGCGGAAATTTTGAACGAGAAAGAACGGAATCATTTAAAAAAAGTTACTGAAAATTGACAATTTTTTCCTTCGGAAAGAGATTGAGGGACAACAAGAGCCAGAGCAACCTGAAGATACTGAATTAGAGACAGTAGAAAAACCATTAAGAGAAGAAAGCGTAGATCTAAGATAGAAAGAAGTCGGGAGAAAGGAATCCGACATTGTGTCTTAAGATTCTGAACTGTGGCCAAAAATTTTAACGCTAGAATGAAAATGATTCCCTGGTAAATTCGCGCACAGAACAAAGTAATCGTAAAAGGTATTTCTCTAAAACATTATTTTATGGATGAAAGCCAAACGGCGAGCTGCACCACCGGGACTATTTACTATACTCATCCTCGACAGGAGACGTGTAACGCTTTTGCTGCAAGCTTTTATCCTTCAGCACTTCTTCTTTTACTTGTGATTTGCTATTGGTCTTAGTGATTGGAGCAGTAGCATAGGTGCATCGAAGAATACAAATGTATGCAATGTTGCAAGATTGTATTGTACAATTGTAGCATTGCATACAATATTGCAAGGGGAGGCGGGGTGCCAATGAGTGCCGGTGCCATAGCCAGGAGGTTTAGGGGTGCCGCACCCCCTAAAAGTAGAAAATTGAAAGACTAACGCCAGCGAACCACCCCACCTTAGATCTAAGCCAACCTGCCAACCATCCGTCCATCGCCTAGCCCACGTGCACTTGCAAGGGGAGTGCCAAGGAGAATAGGGGAAGTGCCATTGCCAAGTGACGGGAAAGAGGGGGGCGGGGAACGATTGGAAATGGAGAATGGAGGTGAGTGAAAAATGGGAAAATAGTAAGATGGTAAGTTCAGCAGTGTAAAGAATAGGATTGATAAATGTAAATAAAGAGTTTGATAAGGATCAAGAGTAATGAGATAAGGGTTAGAAGGGAATAGCTTAAAGGGGAAAAAGGCAAAAGCGTAGAAGTGGGATAAGGGGGAGGGACAGTGTAGCCCAGCTGTGTAAACAATATGATTGATAAGGGGATAAAAATTTTATATATATATATATATATATATATACACACACACTCGTGTATGACGTCATACTATGAACTTTAGTGGCCACCACACTTTAGCGACAACCATTATATATATATATATTATATTGGTTAACCTTGGTTTTTCTTCCGCACGAATTGTTCATCCTGACGAAGGTCAAACTTACTGCTCCACATTCGACTTACAGATTAACTTGGAATCCGAACCACGACCTTCCACGGGTGATCAGAAATTATAAAATGCTTACTTAGAATCAATTTCACGACCCCCACCCCCCGATCAGCAGCACAGCGTTTAAACCACTAGACCACCCAGGGTACTCATTTATCTAACAACCTTTTTTTTTTGAAGTATGAACAGCTGCGTAAGCTGCGCGCCACCTGTTTTCGCAGAGAATTGAACCCGGGGCCAGTGGATTTGTAGTCAGCGATGTTAACCACTACTTCACTGATGCGCATTATTTTATATATATACATACTACCCCTCTATCCACTGCCTCACAACCTTTCTACATCACTACCTCTCTACCCCATTACCTCACTTACCGCCCATAACTGTCCGAGAGTAACCTAACCTGTCTTAACCTAACTTCATTTTAACGTGAACCACCTAATAATCTAACCTAACCTAACCTATCCTTTCCATTGCTGGACTTTATTACTACACTACCTCTCTACCTTACTACCCTCTATTCACGCACATATATATATATATATATATATATATATATATATATATATATATATATATATATATATATATATATATATATATATATGCGCGTGTATGACATGTATAATATAGTTTTTAGGGTGCCATCAAAATAAAAGTAGAGTTTCAAAGTTAATGAATATAAATATGAACTATAGAGGCCACCAGCAGCACGATAACACATCAATAATGTAAATATAGACTTTAGGGACTACCATTATGTAAATAAAAATAATAAAAATAAATAAAAATGTAAAATAAATAGGATATAAATGAGCATACATGTGTGTGACATCATACTATGAATTTTAGCGACCACTACACTTTAGCGACCACCATTATAAAAACAAAAGCAAAAATTTTCATGTCAATATATATATAAGTGGAATGAGGGATGATAAGGGTGAAGGGGGAATGAGGGCGTCTGATAAGAGAAAAATAAAAAGTGGACGTGACTTAATTTTATATATATATATGATAACTAATGATGAGTCATGCCAGCGTGAATCATGCCAAAGACCCTCTGAATGGGGGGTGATAAGGGGGATGGGAGTCATAGTATAAACTTTAGCAAGCAAGTATATGCTGGAGACAAATATAAAGACAGAAATGGATCGATTTGAAAATTTCCCCCTCGAGAACCACATAAGTGTTCATGAATTATACATTTACTGAAAATTTTGGAAGGGCCACATACCCTTTCATGAGATGTATTTAAAGGTAAGGTTGATCAAGTTATCTTAAACCCTTAATCCCACGCACCAAAGACCTCCCCTTCAATCAGATGACTTAATTGTGGGCGGGGCCAGAAATTTGGTTAATTCCACAATGCTTTTGTATCTGACATTTTTATTTATATTGCCTAAAATTTTATTAGTTTTGTTCTTAGTTACTTGCTAGTGTTTAAAAGAATATCATTATTCTGGAAATATAATACACAAATTTTAGAAGACATTCCAGACCTTCAGCCTACTCACGCGCGCGCACACACGCACACACACACACACACACAGGAAACAGCCAATTGTGTGTGACTCCCTCAGCTTGGAATCACCCAAACACAATTTCACCAAATCTGCACTGTTGGATTGAAAAGATTATTCTCCCAAAACCAGTTCCTTTATTCTTTGAGTGTAATTTAACCTTCTTAACTTATTGTATAAACAAGCCTTCTTTTTGTCAATTCTGGGTGCTAAATATAAAATAGTTTTAAAGATTTTCTGACAAAGTAGACTTATAGCCATTTAACAGTGTTATGTATTGACAGGAGTTTCATATTGAAGTACTTCTTGGTTTCATTTCAACATAGCAGCTGGTAAGTCGTTTATACAAAGCTAAACCACAAGTCTTACACTCTCTCTCTCTCTCTCTCTCTCTCTCTCATACATTTTATATATGTACAACTAATTAGTATGATTTCTAAATATAGTCTTACCATCGATTCAGTTGTTATAAGATAGTAACTCTTATTCATTTAGATGCTGTAACAATTTAGAGATATTAATTAATATTTGTTAGGAATAATAATAATAATAATAATAATAATAATAACCATTATTATTATTATTATATTATTAGTAGTATTTTTAACTTCTTATTGTTACAAATTTGTTACAAATTATTACGGTTTTACAATCATGTACACTACTTTGTACCAAAACAAATACTCATTCATTAATGTAATCCTATTTGCTCAAACAAATTTTTATAAAAATCAAATTTATTCACCTCAATTTTGTACTTATGTGCAGTACTTTAGTTAATTCCTGAAGGATATTTAAAAAAAACACATTTTCACTTAATACAAAGGCAGTGTATATTTAATTTGCGTTTGCTATATAATTGTTTTAAGACCAACACTAGTAAACTTACGAGCAAGATGTTCAATAGTTTGAGAAACTAAGCTTTCAGTGACTCCGCAAGATGGCTTTAAATAGAAAACTTTTTTCATATAACTCATCATTCTCTTCCTTCAACCGTTTTTTTCTCTAACTGTAACTGTCTCATTTTCATAATTCGGAACCTAAGAGAAAACCTTGTGGCTTTCAATGCCTCAAAAACTCAGTTCCTCCATCTGTCTACTCGTCACAATCTTCCACACGACTATCTCCTTACCTTCAACAACACACAACTCAATCCTTCCTCTTCTTTTAACAGTCTTGGCGTCTCATTTTCTCGTGATCTTTCTTGGAAAGATCACATATGCGCTCTCTAAAACAGCTTCTAAGAGGTTAAGTGTGTTGTACCGACTCCGAGGTTTCTTCATCCCCACTCAGTTGCTGTCTCTGTACAGGAGTCTTGTTCGCCCCTGTATGGAGTATGCTTCTCATGTGTTGGGTGGCTCAACCCACACAGCCGTACTTGACCGAGTGGAATCAAAGGCTTTTCGTCTCATCAATTCCCCGCCTCTTGCTGACTGTCTTCAATCCTTCTCTCCTCTCCACAATGTTGCCTCACACTCTCTTTACTATCGCTATTATAACGGACATTGCTCTTCTGAACTCTCTAACTGCATGCCTCCTCCTTTAAGGAGAGCACGCAGCACCAGACTTTTTATACAGTCTCATTCCTTTTCTGTCCAACTCTCTAAAGCAAGGGTTAATCGGTATTTTCATTCTTTCATCCATTCAACCGGGCAACTCTGGAACAATCTTTCCTCCTGTCTATGACCCCCTCCCACCCAATCTTTCAAACGCAGAGTGTTGTTGTGCGCAACTCTTTTACTTAGGTGTGCGCACCGTTCTTTCTTTTGCAACTTCTGACACCATTTATGTAGTGCCCAACCCGTTTATTTATTTATGGCACTGTACACCCTTTTAATTATGTTAATTCACTTCACTGACACCCTTTAGGTTGTGCGCCAACCTTTAATTCTATTTCAAATTATTTCTTACCGCGTTTTGTTTGCGTTCAGGATGACTCGACCTATCCAGACGGATGGCTCTTTAAATTAATAGGCGTAAGTTCCCTTCGGCTTACGGAAAGCCTACTTTGAATTTCAATCTTTGAATGTTAATTGACCCTCAGCTTACAAGAGAGGCCTATTGTAAGGTATCTAAAACAACACACGCTCTCTTATAAAGTTTATTAAATGTCACTCGAAACAGTACATGAATTTAGGAAATTTATTCTGAAGTAAATTTACCAATTTTCCATACAATACAATTCAATTATAAATTCACAGACAAAGTTCACAGTGACCTGAATTTAAATCACTTAAATTTACCAATTTTCTGTACAATACAATCCACTTATGAATCCAAAGAAAAACGTTCACAGTTATCTGAATTTAAGTCATTTATATAGAGGGGCTTTATATTTTAGTGCAACAAAACAAATAACGAGAAATGAAGTGGTCAAAATCGACCAAGAGAATTGAAGAGATGGGTTACTTACGAATGGAGGTATACCGTTACTCTCAATTGTTCTACGTAAATACCGTAGACTTATCGCTCGCGTACAACTACACGAAAATCCGCCCAGTACAGTGGCTCCCTTCGTCAGCCAATAGACGGGTCATGCAAACTAGGGCACAAACGTACCGTTTAACATTTACTTTGGACCAACTTAATTTAACTTAAATTTCATAAAATGTTTGGTCTGTTAACTAACAGTGGTTCAGATCTTCTACCTAGTTCTCGTTTTCCGGTCGCTAACAATTCGTTTTGGTTTGGTTTAACAAGTTCGCGTGAACAAATGCAATACAAGTTCTTAATTACAATCATGAGACAGTTATCATTTCAATTCTAGATTTTTTCTTACACCACAAGTCTAATAGAGTTTATTTAGCCACAGTTAATTTCAAGGAGGACGACTACCAACTGACTTAACAATTTTCGAATTTACTTTACAATTTTGAAGGACCCCGCCTTCCAATGTTCTGAAAGCCTATCAAACCATTTGTTTCTCCCAAGGCCGTCCCCCAGAAGGTTATTACCCATACAAGAGGGAAAGAAGGCGTCTTTACTACGTTTCCCAGGATCCTGGGACCCCTGATTGGAGCTGGACCTGACTTCCGAGTATAGACCCCTCCTTCTTCCCAAAAGTACATTTAAATATAGTTAACAGATTCGAAGTCCTAATTTTATGACTCACGTCGTGGTTCAATTTTAGCAAGCGTCTTCGAATCTGCCTTACAAAAGTCTCACCATCCAGCGAAACGAATCCAAAAATTTTCGACCCAGCGAAAGAGGAACCCAACCATTTCGCATATACACCCAAATCCGTTGGATTGCCCTTCCCGTTGGGGTCGGGTCTCGGTGATAAACCTCTGTCCCAACGTGGTTCGGCTTTATCACTTCCCTGAGAATCCGAATTAAGATAGAACAAACGTTAAACAATCTGAAACATTTCTGATTTATTCGTTCATGAATATTTATAAGCCAAACCACCTTGCTTTCAGAGATGTACACAACGAAATCTTAAAACTAAAATTTCTGCACATATTTTACAAAAGATTTCTGCATGCAAACTTCATGGTTACGACAGTGTCCAGGCATCTCGAAACCTCGGACCTTGATTTTGGTTCTCTTCTTTTTCTATGGTGGGGGGGAGGGGGGAGGCGCCTTCGCGGACATTTGCCCTTGTCCCTCTTTCTTGGCATAAAAAGAAGTTTCGTTTATTGCACAGGAAGAAATATCACCTCCTATTGAACGTTTGAGGGCACGTCGCTGGATCTTCACACATACCCCTTTCATGATAATGTTCTCACGAATACCGTTAACCCGTCTTTTCACTGCTGACGTAAGAACCCTAACCTAACCTAAACCAGCCTAACCTAACGTAACGTAACCTAACCTAAACTAGCCTAACCTAATGTAGTGTAACCTAACCTCATTTCAACGCAGTCCAACTAATAACGTAACCAAACCTAACGTAGCCATTGCCAGGTCTCACTACCCACTACCCCACAACCTCTCTAAATCAATACCTCTACCCATTACATCACTACCTCACTGCCCATAGCTGACCGAGGGCAATCTAACCTAGCCTAGCCTAGCCTAACCTCATTTTTATGCACCCATAGCTGATTCAAGAGCGACTTAACCTAGCCTAATTTGGAGGGAGTATCAGACTCAACTAAACTAATCTAACCTAACCTAACGTAATTTAATAAACCTAACTTAATAACCTTCCCTCACCTAACTTCACCCAGTACCTCACCACACCACTACCTCTCTACTAACTACATCACTACCACACTACTTATAGCTAACCGGGAGTAACCTAACCTAAATTAATTTTTATCACCAGCCATAGCTCTCCAAGAGTAACCTAACCTAACCTAACCATTGACAGGTCTCACTATCACACTACCTCAATGCCTCTCTAACTCACTACCCCTCTATCCACTACCTCACAACCTTCCTACGGCACTACCTCAACCCCATTACCTCACTAACACCGCCCATAACTGTCCGAGAATAACCTAACCTAACCTGTCCTAACCTAACTTCATTTTAACGTTATCCATAGCTCCTAACCTAGCTTAACCTCATTTTAACATGAACCACCTAATAATCTAACCTAACTTAACCTATCCTTTCCATTGCTGGGCTTTATTACTACACTACCTCTCTATCTTACTACCCTCTATCCACTGCCTTACAGCCTCTCTACATCACTACCTCTCCACCACAGTACCTCACAATCCATAACTAACCGAGAGTAACCTAACCTAACCTCACCTCATTATAACGCTACCCATAGCTGATCCAAGAGTAGCCTAACCTAGCCTAATGTGGAGAGTAATAGAATCTAATAAACTAACCTAACTTAACGTAACCTAATAAACCTGACCTAATAACCTAATTTCATCACCGTTTAGCACACAAATAATTATTTTTCAAAGAATGCAACGATTGCTCCCTCCCTTCTCCAAAGTCCCGTCTCATTAATGTGTAGGAGAAAAATTTTGATGAAAGTGCGCGTTGTATATATAAAACGGATGCTTTGAAGAACATTTATCTTACGCACGATGAGGCTGAATTTGGCTAAAGAGTAGAAATCGATGCGTGCTTTGAAAAATTATTTGCGTACTAAACGGCGTTGAAGTTAGGTAAGGTTAGGTTAATAGAGTTTATTACTTCCTACATTAGGCTAGGTTAAGTTACTCCTGGACAGCTATGGTTAGCGATAAAATCTATTTAGGTTACGTTAAAATGAATTTATGTTAGGTAAGGTTACTCTCGGACAGCTGTGGGTAGTGTGGTAGTGATGTAGTGGATAGAGAGGTATGGAGTGGTGAGTTAGTGGGTAGAGGGGAAGTGCTACAGAGAGGTTGTGGGTAGTGAAGTAGTGAGTTAGAGAGGTAGTGTGGTAGTGAAGCCCGACAATGGTTAGGTTAGATTATTAGAGTCTATTACTTCCCACATTAGGCTAAGTGAGGTTACTCTTGTACAGATATCGATAGCGATAAAAATTAATTTAGGTTAGGTTACTCTTGGGTAGCTATGAGTAGTGTGGTAGTGATGTAGTGAGTGGAGAGGCAGAAAGGTATTGAGATAGTGTAATGGTGAGGTAATGGGTTCGAGAGGAAGTAGTGGTGTAGAGAAGCAGTGGGTATAGAGGCGGTAAGTTAGAGAGGGAATGAGAAAGTGAGGCTTGGCAATGGTTAGGTTAGGTTATTGGGTGAATTTCGTTAAAATGAGGTTAGGTTAGTTTAGGTGAAGTTAAGTGAAGTTAGATTGTTAGGTTAGGTTGGGTTAGGTTAGTTTAGTAGAGTCTATTACTTTCCACATTGGGCTACTCTTAGATTAGCTACGGGTAGCGTTAAAATGGGGTTAGGTTAGTTTAGATTAGGTTACTCTCGGTCAGTTATGGGTTGTGGTTAGTGGGGTGGAGAGGTAGTGATGTAGAAAGGCTGTGAGGTAGTGGGTAGAGTAGTAGTGAATTAGAGAGGCATTGAGGTAGTGAGAGTGAGACCTGGCAATGATTAGGTTAGGTTAGGTTATTAGGTGAACTGCATTGAATTGAGGTTAGTTTAGGCTAGTTTAGGTTCGATTAGGTTACTCTTGGGCAGCTATGGGTAGCGATAAAAATGAATTTAGGTTAGGTTACTCTCGGTCAGCTATGAGTAGTGTGGTAATGAGTTATGGGTAGAGAGTTAGTGAGGTAGTTGCATGGTGAGGTAGAGGGTGAAGTTAAGTGATGATAGGTTATTAGGTTAGGTTAGGTTAGTTTATTAGAGTCTATTATTCCCTACACATTAAATTAGGCTAGACTGCTCTTAAACGAGCTATGGATAGCATTAAAATGAGGTTAGGTTAGGCTAGGCTAAGTTAGGTTAATCTCAGTCAGCTATGAGCAGTGAGGTAGTAATATAGTAGGTAGAGAGGTACTGACGTAGAGAGCTTGTGTGAGATAGTGTGGTAGTGAGACCTGGCAATGGCCAAGTTAGGTTGGGTTAGGTTAGGCTAGGTTTGGTTAGGTTACTCTTGCTTAGGATATCCTCGGTGAAGATAATATGAGTAGTGCACAAAAAATTGTAGGAGGAGCATACAAATTTATATGGAGAAGTTACCAGAGTTTTAGCACCTTCCCATTCTTGCCCACCTTGCCATATATATTTTACGGCCTTTTTGCAAAATCGGCCTTTTGGCAAAAGGGTTAAGTCGTGATATTTTCGTTAACGAAAATATCATGACTAAACCTAACCAATCGTCAAGGGCAGACAGTCAATTTAGAATAATTTAATGCCCGGTTAGGTCAACTGTCCGCCCTTGACGATTGGTTAGGTTAAGTCATGATATTTTCGTTGTTTAACGAAAATATCACGACTTCACCCGTTTTGCAAAAAGGCCGATTTCACATAAAGGCCGTAATATATATATATATATATATATATATATATATATTTACGTGAATTTTTTATAATGGTGGTCGCTAAAGTGTAGTGGTTGCGAAAAATCGTAGTATGATGTCACACACACACACACACACACACACACGTGTGCTTATTTATATTCTATTTATTTATTTGTTTATTTTTATAGTGGTGGCCCCTAAAGTCTATATTTATATTATTGCTGTCATCGTGCTACCAGTATTTTCTATAGTTCATATTTCTATTTATTAACTGAACATTTTTACGTGTGACGTTACTGTGATTTTAATGACCACCACACTTTACGAGCATATATTAAAAATTATATATATATATATATATATATATATATATATATATATATATATATATAATTTTTAATTTTTATAATGGCTGTCGCTAAAGTGTGGTGGTCATTAAAATTCACAGTATGACGTCACACGCGTGTGTATATATATATATATATATATATATATATATATATATATATATATATTAAACACAGACCGTGCATGGAACAAGGAACTCTTCTGGGAAATTACATCCATTATAGTTCGAATAAGTAATGATAAATGACAAATACTATAGTTTTTTCTTTTTCATGATGGAAAGCCCAACGTGGAGACCGGGTTACTCGCAAAGAGGCCCCAAAATATAGCTTCCCTCACTAGCTATCTGCAAAGCAGATAGGATCCAGCTTTGGGACAGGATCTAGGGTTTACAGCTTGCACCTAGCCTACTACATTCAGAACCTCAATATACACAAGAAACTCGTTGCATTCACGTAGGATTTAATACATCAAAGAAAAAGGGGTAACTATTGTATTTTTAGCCAAAAAACAAAACTTAAACCTCAAACGGGACATTGAGCGTCCACTTTTCAAGGCACATAACACGTCCGTTTAATATACACAAACTCAGAATGGTCCCCTGAGAAACTTATATGTTAAACACTGACCGTGCATGGAACAAGGATCTCTTCTGGGGCCTCTTTGCGAGTAACCCGGTGCCCACGTTGGGCTTTCTATCATGAAAAAGAAAAAACTATAGTATTTGTTATTTATCATTACTTATTCGAACTATAGTGGATGTAATTTCCCAGAAGAGTTCCTTGTTCCATGCACAGTCTGTGTTTAACATATAAGTTTCTCAGGGGACCATTCTGAGATTGTATATATATATATATATATATATATATATACACACACACAGTATATATATAGTTATTTTTTCCCTCATACTTTTTCAGCAGAAACGACCCACCCCTTTCCCTCATCAACCTGCACCACTGTACTGTATGCATGTACTGTATGCATATATATATATATATATATAATATATATATATATATATATATTTATTTTTATTCCTTTATCAATCCTACTGTTTACACAGCTGGGCTCCCTCCCCTTCCCCCACTTTTACTGTTTTGCCTTTTTCCCTTCTTATGCTATTCCCTTCTAACCCTTATCTCATTGCTCTTGACCCTTATGAAACGCTTTGATTACATTTATCAATCCTATTGTTTACACAGCTGCGTGTTTCCTCTCTTTTACCCTTTTATTTCCACCCCGCTTTTCTCTCGTTTCCCCTCACATACACTTCAATTTTCAGTCGTTTGCCTCTCTTTCCCCTCGTTTCTCCTCATCTCTATTTCCATTTCAGTCGTTTCCCTCTTTTTACTCTTCACTTGAAACTGACACTGATACTCCTTGGCATCCCCCTACCCCCACTTGGCACTCCCCTTGTAATTGCTTGTGGGCTGGGCAATGGAGGGATGGCTGGCTGGTTGGCTTAGGTCAGAGGTGGGGTGGTTTGCTAGTGTTGGTCTTTCAATTTTCTACTTTTGGTGGGGGTGCGTCGGACATCCCTCTGAACTTCCTGGATGTGGCACTGGCACTCCTTGGCACTCTCCCTACCCATTTACAATTACATATGTTAGTGCAATGTTGCACTGTTCCATGTGATTGCACTCTTCTTCATTGCGCCCATACTACTGGCGCAATGCTCCAAAACTTCTGAAACAGCACGAAAGCAGTGAAGAACATTCCAAAGATCAAGTGGCATGGATATTAAGAACAAGTCCCACACACTGCATTGACGCTGAATTAACAAAGTAGCAAGAAGTTAAAAACAATTACTGGCGTTTAGTGCTTCAACGTGTTGTTACAGTGATACAGTTTTTGGCACAGTATGGTTTGGCTCTCGGAGGGGACGACGAGATTATCGGTTCGCCACAGAATAAAAATTTTCTTGGCGTTCTAGAACTCTTAGCTCAATTTGACCCATTTTTTACTGAGCACATTACAACACAAGGAAATCCTGGTCGAGGAAGGCAAGCTATTTGTCCTCTACAATTTGTGATAAGCTGATCCAGTTTATGGGTCAGCAAGTTGTGAACACTGTATATGTGTATGATAAAGCTCAAACAGCCAAGTACTTTTCTGTTTCTGTGGATTCCACTCTAGATGTACTGTAAGTCGGACAACTTTCATTGTGAAGTACGTGAGATTGAGCGAGGAATTTGTACAGCGATTTCTGATTTTTTTTCTATTCTTATTCAATTTCAGCATCGATGATTGTAGAGGCCAAAGTTACTGTGTGATAATACGCCAATATGTCCTGCAGATATGCAGGTTTACAGGCTCGCATACTCGAGATCAACCACCTTGCAGACTACATACCCTGTGCAGTGTGCAGCTCATTCGTTGGACTTAGTTGGTGTCGCACGTGTTAATTGTTGCCTGGAGGCGAAAATTTCTTTAACACGCTGCAGGAGATATATTGTATACATTTGCAGTTGGCTCAACAAAGCGATAGAATTCTTCGACTACCGGTCTTACAGAAAATGAAAATGGCCGCATTCTGACATAGAAATCCTTGTCAATTACCCGATGGCACTATCATGCAGGGTCAGTGAGAGCGCTGTAATTGAACTATGAGCAGTATTACATGCTCGTTGGTTGACATGCCAGAAGATGAGAATTAAAATGGCGAGACCAGATACACAGCTGACAGTCTTGCAAACAAACTGTGTCGTGTGGAAATTGCAATCATCAGGTCTGTGGTACAAAATTTTGCAGAGATTTCAGCAAAGCAACACGCAACTTCAAAGCACGAGTATAGACATTCAAAATGCAGTTGCATTATTTTCTTTGTTGGAGAATTTGATCAACCAAATGAGGGACAACTTTGGTGAAATAGAATCTGGGGCAAAAAAATTTCAGGTCTGATGTGTGTGAGACATATTCAGAGTATCAAAGCAGGAAAAAACGACGCAAACGACATGCTGGTGACACGACTTCTGAGAAGGTAGATCTAAACCCTTCTGAAAAATTCAGAGTTTACACTTTCCTTGTCGTCACTGTCCAGGTGCTCATATCTCTGCACCAGCACAAGACTGCATATCACCAGATTTCAAAGGACTTTGCTGCTTTCTGTCATCATTGGCCGCAAAGATCACTGATAAACTGAAGAATGATATTGACAAACTGATCAAGAAATATCCAAATAATCTGGAACCTGACTGAGTGGACGAATTTCTACAATTTTCGCACTTCTTTACCCTTATCGACATTGACATTACACAACACAAAATGCTGCAGTACATCAAATCACACGAAAAAGTGGAGCCCGCCTTTTCAAATGTCACAACTGCTCTCTGAACTTTTCTTACTTTGCCTGTGACGGTTTGCGGAGGCGAACCTTCTATTTCAAAGCTTGCATTAAAAAAATCGGTTATGTTCAACTATGAGCCAAGATCGCTCTAATGCACCTGCTTCTCTGTCAATTGAGAATGAGGCCATTAAGTCCCTCCAGTTCACTGACATTATAGACAAATTTGCTTCAGAAAACTGTAATATTTAGTTGTTTTTTATACTGTTCTTGTTCCACAAAATCATCAAAATTGTGTCAATATTGAAAATATGATTTCTTTGCCGTACAAATTTATTATCAATGACAGGTTTTATTTCTGTTTCCTTTCGATTACTGTCTATGATATACGCAGTTCCATTAAAAAATATTGTTTTCATACTTTAAGGGACCGTAGGTGGGTTCTAAAAGTAATATTTTTAAATTAGTATTGAAAACAAATGAATTTCAATTAAGGAACCCCAGAATTCTGATTGGTGTAGGGCCCCTTGGTAGCTTAAATCGGCCCTGCAAATACCAACTCTTTTGTATGAGAGAAATCTTCATATTTCAAGTGTAAAGTTAATAAAAAGCAAAATAACACAAAAACAGAAAACAGTTATCACGCCCTAAATTCTTTGAATGGTTTACTTGGTTGTTTAACATGTTCTCATACGAGCTTACTTATTCACTGTTTTATGAATATGTGAGTAGATATTCAACTTGTGCGGGTTACTGAGTATTTGAACGATTGACTCGTGTTATAAGTTGGTTTTAGCATACACCTGATATGATTTTGACAATTTTTTATGCAATACATTTTAGGGGTAGATAATATATTGGCTTAGACTTCACCAAACTGTTATATTATATAGGGTGATCGAAAAGTCACTCCGCAACTATGACTTTATAAGACAAAAATGCAATCATACAAGAAGTTAGATATTTTAATGAAAATTGTACGATATCGTGAAATCTTTAACAAAATATTGGCGAAGTCTAGGCTAGTCTAAGCTAAGTCTTGTTATGGTAGGCTGTATGTGAGTATGCTTCAATAAAGTAAATATCTTATTACTACTGCGGAGACTTTTCGATCGCCCTGTATAAGATATAATGGTATATTAGAGTATAATATTCAGTAATATGTATTTTGGAATGTGATATTTCAGTTTATGTAATATAGAAGTGAATTTTAATAATAATTCGTTTAATGTATTCAATGTTCCATTCAAAGATTAGCTTTCATCTAAAATCTTACTCAATACTTTTATCCTATTAATAATTATTGGATTATAAATATATTTAAACTCATTAGCTTCATTTGTTAGGATTCTGTATCATATCTTTGGGAGATTTAAGAGGTAATTTAAATTTTGAGATGATAATAATAATAATAATAATAATAATAATAATAATAAAACATAACAAATTCCATGTGAATATCATTGGATTTTCCATCCAGAATCTTCCTTCTCATTTTTGTATTTTACGGTCTGTTGTACAAGATTTTCTACAAATTCATTTGAGTTCTTTCAAAAACACTTTGGCACATAAATATGCATAATTTTACCGGCGGACTAGACACATAAATTTGAAGGTATTTTAAGATGTCTAACGCCAGAGTTTCTCTAAATATGTTTATGAGTTATTTGCAATTTTTAAAAAGCTTCTTTGCCAACGTAAAGTAACTGTAAAGCAATTTTTTTTTTTTTTCATTTGAAAATTAACATTTTAGGTGATAATTAAATCTACGGACATTATTCACAATATTTCATTTAAAAGTTTGGCTATTCACACTTCTTGGAACAAGGAACAAAAGTTCCAAGAATTTTGTTCCGTGCAATTCCTGTTCCTTTCAAATAGGGATTTCATTCGCACTGAATGTTCACACTGTCTTTACTGACTTTAACGGAATCTTCAAATCACATTCATTTGGTATTATTTTTTTGGGAAAACGTCATATCAATAGAGTTACTGTACTTTTGTTAATGAAAATCAATTACAGTACATTGATTTTGAGTCATTTTACGCTGTAAGGAGATTTGCTTACTTTTAAACCAATATGCTCATTGGAACTGTTCCGTAATTTGTTCTTTGTACCTTCAATCAGAGGTAGAACAAAAAATTCCTAAAAAAAAACAAAACAAAACCCAAGAACGAGGAATGTGTTCCAAAAGCGCTCACAATGTCAACGGAATTCCAAGAACATTTTGGAATAGGAATTCTACGAAAATTGTCTGAATAAATTTTCGTTTATTTTCAAAATCATATTTTCTTTAGTGTGTGTGTGTGTGTGTGTGTGTGTGTGTGTGTGTGATACAATCCTCAAGAAAAAATGAAAAACTATTCGGAACGCTTCCGTTTATTACGAGACCTTCTCAAGGTATAAACAAAAATTAGCAGATAGAAAACAACCTAAACTAGGATCTGTCCCCAAAATGGCTTAATCCGTGGGAGGGTATTTTTGTTTACCATATGTTACATTTCTTCGAATTCTTTAAAAATATTAGTGTGACTGTATAATATCTTTCGAAATAATGCTAATACTGAACGTAATATTTTGAATGGATTTTATACATATATTTTCTAATAATATATTTCTATCAATTAAATTAATAGTGTTGATTACAGGCGTTGCATCATTGCAATTGATTCTGTGGTCACTGTTAATTATATGGAGAAATACTGCACGACTATTTCTAAAGCATCTGACATTTTATTTGTGCTGTTTTACTCTTGTTTGCAATGGCTTGCCTCTTTGCCCGATATAGTATAATAATAATAACAATAATAATAATAATAATAATAATTGCAGTCTTTACAAACAATACTGTTTTGTGGGCGAATCCATCCTAGTTAAGGCTGTTTTGTATCTTTTAATTCTTGTTCAGTCCTTGAGAAGGTCTTGTAACAGACGAAAGGGCTTGGAATCGTTTATCATTTACTTTGCGGGCTGTATCACATTTAGTAAAGTTCACGTGAAAATTGGGAGTTGTTCCATATATAATTATATACTATATACAGAGCGTCCCAGAAGTCCTGCACCAAAACTTAATATCATGCTGTACATTATGGGCATTATGGGGCAGGACTTTTGAGAGAGAGAGAGAGAGAGAGAGAGAGAGAGAGAGAGAGAGAGATCCTACCAGAAGTACTGGAATAACATAAATAAAACAAAAGATTGTTGTTTACAATGTACTTAATATGCCTTGATGACAGCCTCAATCCTCTGATGAACACTTTCTATCAATTTTTGATGGGTTTCAAGGGGGATCTTGCACTATTCATTCCTGCAGCAATGTAGTTTCCAATGCATCGAGAAAAGTTGGTCTCTGCTGTCTGTTCCTGATGTGACGTTCTAGTTCATCCCAGAGGTTTTCTATGGGATTGAGGCTGTGAACAAGCCATTACATTTTGTTAGCACTATTCTGCTCAGACCAGTGGGTTACAGTCCGGGCTTTGTTACAAAGGACATTGTCTCACTGGTACAGGTACGGTTATCATCATAAAGTTCTATCAATTGCACTATTGTTCAAATTGTTCCAATACGACCTGGCATTCATTGTACTCTTCACAAACGCTAATGGCCTTAGTTCAGCCCATAAGAAACATTCCTACACCATCACCTCCCGGTACTTAAAGGTCGGGACAATGCATTGAGGATCGAAGCTTTCTCAGGATTGTCGCCACACCCAGACTCCGCCGTTGGATGCAAACATTGCGTAGCGAGATTCATCACACCATATACCACAGTTAACTTGCGGAATTTTAAAGTCGCCATAATACCTACGATATAACATTCAACTATCATACCATCATACATTCAAACTCCCAGAGCTGGGCAGTATTTAAATACATTTGTATTTAAATACGTATTTAAATACATTTGTGTATTTAGAACTGTATTTATAAATACATTGTTTTTCATGTATTTAAATATAGTATTTAATACTTTAATGAGTATTTAAATACTCAAAATATAAAAATGTAAATATTTCTACTGGTTTAATACACGTTCTGTACTAGCACAGTACGACGCGTCGACAGTGTAGTACAGCATGGTTCATGTTTCAACGTGTCAGTTCAATCAGTTGTGTGCCACTCTTAGTCGAAAGCGGTTGATTTCTTTATTGTGTGCGTGTCATGGCTTAGTGAATTAGTGAATGCATATGTTAAAATTTGTATGTAGTTAAAATGCATTTACAAATGTATTTAAATACAATTGATGTATTTTGTATTTAGTATCTAAATACATTCGTAAAATGTATTTAGTATTTAGTATTTAAATACATTTCTCCCATGTATTTAGTATTTAGTATTTAAATACATTCAATGTATTTACTGCCCAGCTCTGCAAACTCCGTCAACTCTGGTCCCTGTGCTATACCTATGATTACTGGCCTTAACATGCAGCAGGCTTACTATTCCTTGGGAATAGTTTGTCCCATTATTCTTCTCATACGAGATTGTAGACACCAATCGACCAGGGAAGTACTCTGGGGATACATTAGGCAGGAAACAGGGAGTGCTGGAACTCCCGTTTCTCCTGTCACTGTCCTCCTTAGCTGATCTTTTTCCGTGTCTTATCTACTCTGTGAGCAGTCTAGCAGGCTCTCATACACACGCTGCTCCCTTTATTCCTCGTTAAACATACATACATTTTATACTACACATTCTTTTTAAAACTTAAAAAAATGGCATAGTAACAGCCTCGGAAATCTTGATTTCGGCTCTCTTCTCTCTGTGGTTGGGCGTTTTTGCGGGCGTTTGCCATTGGCCCCTCCTTCTTGCATAAATAAATGAATGAATAAATAAATAAATAATATATATATATATATATTCTTGTTCTTACAAACAAAAGACCTCAAATGCGTGGCAGCTGAAGAAGTATCGACATTTTTATGTATATAAAGCATATCTTTTTTTAATGTTTTTTTAAGTTTGTTTTCTAGTTGCGTACAATCAACCATTTAAAATAAAAGAAGAAGAAACAGATTTTTGTACTGGAAAAGGTCGTCATCAAAGATGTAAATTTAATCCCGAAAACTGCGTTCAAGATAACGACAAAAAAATCAGGACGACATTTTTAACTATTTCAGATTCCATTCGTGGAAAATGACTCGGAGAAACGTCAATTTTGGAAAGATCGAAGTATAAATGATATTTTAGGGTTTTTATAAGGAATAGGACAGTGCTCACAATAATTAAAAGAAATATACGCACACACACACACACACATAAACATACTTACACACACACACACACACACAAATATATATATATATATATATATATATATATATATATTATATATATATATATATATACACACATACACATATATATATATATATATATATATATATACACACACACACACACACACACATATATATATATATATATATATATATATATACACTTTCCTTTCAACCTTTCAAATATTCCGTGCGACGGTTCCTCATTTCACGAAGGTCAAGTTTGTCCTTTCGAGTTGATCTGGTGAAGTAGGGAGTTGGTTCCTTGTACTCTCCACCTCACATAGCCAGGTACGCCCGGCTCATCTGGAACTGTTCTGTGTCAGGCGTCTAATCTCTTTTGAAGATGTCCATCGCAACACCACTCGGTTCCTTAGTCCTTGGGCAGCCGATTAAACAATCTTGATCCTTTCACAACAAAACTCTTTTCCTTTAGAGTTAAGGATGTTCCCTGTCTAGCCTTTAATTTGGGAACACGACACAGTCTTCCTTTTCTACTTTCCACCGTTGTTTGGGGAGTTACAGGGTTAAGAGTAAGATTAGGGGCTAGTTTCTCCATTATTTTCCAAGTGTAAATGATAGTGTACCCCTCTCTTTTTTTTTTCCAGTGAATATACGGTAGGTTTAATTCACATAACCTTTCCCAGTAATTTAGTTCTTTGCACCCATTGATCTTGGCTGTTAAGCTTCTCTGAATCTCTTCTAGCTGACTAATGTCTTCTTTTTTATATGGGGATGTTAGGACCGAGCAATATTCCAACTTGGGTATGATCAATGTTTTCAGTAGAGGAATCATTATATTCCTATCCCTTCGTCTAAAGGTTCTCAGTATCTGCCCAGTTATTCTCTTTTCTCTGTTTACTGCTATCTTATTTTATGTTTCAAATTTCACATCTTCAGTCATTACAACTCCTAAATCTTTTGCTTTAGAATTTCTCTGAATTTCCTGTCCATTTGAGGTACAGTATGTCATGGATTTTAGGTCCTCCCTTTTTCCGTACCTTAAGAGTTGAAGTTTCTCAGTGTTAAATTTCATATTGTTGCCTTCCGACCACTTGTAGATTCTGTTCATGTCTGTTTATAGAGATCCTATATCCTCTGGGGTTTTTGTTTTTCTACTAATCTTTGTGTCATTGACAAAGAATGTTACTCTGCTGTCCTTGGTAACGCCCTCATCTATGCAGTTAGTATGTCTATGAAGAGTAATAGAGCTAATACTGTTCCTTGTGTTACTGAGCTGAGGACCTTTGATTCTGATTTTGATATTCCTTGAACTATAACGACTTGCCGTCGCTCACTAATGAAATTATATATCCATTTCCCTACTTTTCATGTTATTCCCATATATATTTCAGTTTATGTATTGTGATTCTATGGTCACACTTGTAGAACGCTTTGGCAAAGTCTGTGTATATTACAGTACATCATAGTTTTCATTACTTTCTAGTGCATCAATAATGTTGTAGTGTTCCATTAGTTGTGATAGGCATGATCTGCCTAACCGAAATCCATGTTGGTTATCATTGAATTTTTTCTGAGTTTCCATAAAGTCTTAGATTTTTCTTTAACTTTTCTTTCAGGTATTTTAGTGAGATGAAATGTAAGCGGCACTGGCCCATAGTTTTTGGCCTCGGATCAATCTCCTCCTTTATATGATGGAACTATGTTCGCTCTCTTCAGGATGCCCGGTATTTCTTCCGTGTCTAGTGATCGTCTCCATATCCAATATAGGGGCTCAGCGATTGTATTCTTGCAGTTTTTGACAGTGTGGCATTCCATTTGTCCAGTCTTGCCGCCGGGTGTGCTTTTGGTTCCCCTATAGCTTGTGTAATATCATCTGTCGTAAAGTCGAAGTCCGTTATACTTTCCCCTTGTAGTTCTTCTTCAAAGAATGCGTTTCTATCGCATATCAGTTTGTCAGTTTTTGTGATACTGAAAGATGATTCGGACTGAGCTCTTAATATTTCAGATACGTCTGTTAGATCATCAGATAAAGCATTGTCTTCATTTTTCAAAGGTTCGATAGTCGTGCGAGTTTTCGACGTTTGCAAAATTATAGAAGTACTTTGAGTTAACCTTTATCGCTTCTGTAGCATCGTCTCTTCTTTTTCTGTATGTTTCTCAATTAGATCCTGTATGACGCAATCTATACTCTGCAGTTTATCATTTAATATTTTTTCTGATATATATTAAGTCATCCCATAAGTAATGCGGCATTTTTTTATTCTTTTTTTTTTTTCATTTTTATCATTATTTTACGGATAGAAATCAAACAACTCTTTGAAGTTATTTATATTTAAATAAATATTTATTTAAATATAAATAACTTCAAAGAGTTGTTTCATTTCAATCCGTAAAATAATGATAAAAATGGAAAAAAAAAAATTAAAAAATGCTGCATTACTTATGGGATGACCTAATATATATATATATATATATGTTACAGTCAAAATGTGTAACCAGCCATTTCGCGTAATGGCTGAAACTTTTAGTCATTTCGCGAAATGGCTGTTTCACTTGGTCATTTCGTGAAATGACTAAAATCTTCAGCCATTACGCGAAATGGCTGAAATTCCACCTTGATCATTTCGTGAAATGGCTAAAATGACTTTTGTCATGAATTCACAAAATAACAAACATCACAATAAAATTGGAAACCTTTATTTAACTAACTGTATCTGCTAAAACATACATACATACATCCACAGGTCTGTTCAAATAAGTGAGAAACACTCTTCAAATACACATTTGAACACATTTGAACATTTGAACACAATTGAATTTGAATTTTCAATATAGAGGTTTTCAAATATTAACCGGGCCTTCAGTGTTATTCCGATGTCCGCCATTGAAGGCCCCGTTAGGTCAACTGTATGCCCTTGACAATTGGTTAAGTTAAGTCGTGTTATTTTCGTTAAAACTAACGAAAATAACACAACTTACAAGATCATTTGCCGGTTAGGTCATCTGTATGCCCTTGACAGTTGGTTAGGTTAAGTCGTGTTATTTTCGTTAAAACTAACGAAAATAACACAACTTAATCTAACCAATTGTCAAGGGCATACAGTTGATCTAACCGGGCATACAGTTGACTTAACTGGGCAAATGATCTTGTACGAAATGACCAGGGTGGAATTTCAGCCATTTCGCGTAATGGCTGAAGATTTTAGTCATTTCGCGAAATGACCAAGTGAAACAGCCATTTCGCGAAATGACTAAAAGTTTCAGCCATTACGCGAAATGGCTGGTTACACACTTGACTGTAACATATATATATATATAGATGAATAAAACCACGAAGGAAAGGAAACACAAAAAGGTGCTCAAGCGCTTTCGTCTAATGACATCCTCAGGAACACTGAAGTACAAAAAAGGTTACGGCCTATATATAGGTTACAGAAAGAAAAAAATAAAAAATAAATAAATAACATACATACACACAAACAAGTGTTTGGGATGGCCATGGGCAACCCCTTATCGCCCCTCCTCTCCAATATTTATATGGAGTTTTTCGAAATTACTTACATTCCGAGAATCCTGGGGGTTGGCATCCCTTGGTTGCGGTACGTCGACGATATTTTGTGTATCTGGCCCATGAATCGTGACCTGGATAACTTCCTCCTTCAGTTAAATGATCAAGTCCCCTCCATTAAGTTTACTTTAGAAGTGGAACAAGACAATTCAATCCCATTTTTGGATGTGCGTGTACATAGGGAAAGCCCAGGTTTTAAGTTTAGTATCTATCGGAAAACAACAAACAATTTGTCCTACGTACACTTTTACTCGGGACATGACACCCCCACTAAGAAGGCCATTTTTTCATCAATGTTTCTCCGCGCCCTTAGGATCGCCAGTCCGGAATACATCGATGCCGAATTGGAAAAAATCAACGGTATTGGAAGTGATCTGTGTTATCCATCTGCGTTTATGGAATCTTGTCTCAACAAGGCAAACGAACTTTCTATCGTGTCAATAATAACACTCGTACTTTGTCAAAAATATTTTAGTACTTCCATTTTTCCCGGGCTTTTTAGGCATTGCTAATGTACTTAAACTTTTGGATATTAATGTAGTATTTTCATATAACAATATTGTGAAAAATATCATAGTAAAAAATAGCCCTACCAATAATTCAGGCATTATCTATAAAATTGGGTGTAAACAATGTGATTCCTTTTACATAGGTCAGACGGGAAAGGATTTGCACACACGTATAAAACAGCATCAATATTCCGTTAGAACAGGACAGTTGTCCAGTGCTCTTTTTGTCCATTTGTCAGAGTTATCCCACTGTATTGATTGGAATAATGCTTCAGTTTTATTTCACTCTAGCAACATTGTTAATAGAAATATTCTTGAGTCTGCCATTATCCAACTTTCAAATAACTTCAATATAAGCAAAGGTCTTTTTCAACTCGATCCTGTTGTTTTGAATTCCTTCAAAACAGATTTAGATAAAAAGGGTAGGACGCTAAATCTTTGGTAAACTTGTATGCTACTTTATTAACTTTTAATCTTCATTTTATTTTTATATATATCGAAACTTGACTATAAAAGGCAAAGTGTTAAAACCCGGGCAGATTTCCAGTATAAATTTGTATTTTTATAATTCATTTGATCTTGTGCTAAAAATCGATATTTTTCCTTACAAATCTGTATGCCTCTGTTAATCCTTTAATTTTTAATTTTTATTTTTACTTCTCTGTTTATTGCATATATATATATATATATATATATATATATATATATATATATATATATGTGTGTGTGTGTGTGTAGATATGTATGTATATATATATATATATATATATATATATGTTTGTGTGTGTGTATGTTATTTATTTATTTATTTATTTATTTTTCTTTCTGTAACCTATATAATTTTTATAGGCCGTAACCTTTTTTGTACTTCAGTGTTCCTGAGGATGTCATTAGACGAAAGCGCTTGAGCACCTTTTTGTGTTTCCTTTCCTTCGTGGTTTTATTCATCATAAATATTTTTCACGTGTTACTTTCGTGAAATAATTTCATATATATATATATATATATATATATATATATATATATATATATATATATATATATATATATATACCCTTCAACCTTTCAAATATTTCGTGCGATTATTCTTCATTTCACGAAGGTCAAGCTTGTCGCCCCTCCTCTCGGGTTGACCTGGTGAAGTAGAGAGAGGGTTTCTTGTACTCTCCACCTCACACAGCTAGGTACGCCCGGCTCATCTGGGATTGTTCTGAGTCAGGCGTCTAATCTTCTTTTGAAGATGTCCACCGCAACACCACTCATGTTCCTTAGTTCCTTGGGCAGCTGGTTAAACAATCTTGGTCCTGGAGTGACAAGACATTGTGGACACCCTGTAGTTTGCTTCAACTTGCAGACTATGTGTGGTGTGTGTGTGTGTGTGTGTGTGTGTGTGTGTGTGTGTAAAAAAAAAACTAATCGGATTTGCCTCAAACCTTTCACATCAGGATGGGCAGGACAGTTATGAATCAGCAATAGAATTTCTCTTTCCTTTCATTTGAGCTCTTTTACCCATTCCTAAATCCAATCAGATCCAGCTGAGATGTTATCTATGAATTTTTGTTTGCTTTGTAGTCAGCAGGGATTGTTTTAACATTTTTGAAGCAGTGCAGCTTAGCAGATGTACCAATGATCAACGGTTTTCTCTTATCTGATCCGTCCGTGTTGTAGCACATTAGATCTGTAAGCTTCTCCTTTGACATTTTACTCCACAAACTTTCTCGCTCTTAAATGCTAAAGTTCTGTTAGGAAATAAACTCCAGTTTCATCGACGATGTAGATGTCGTTAGGTTGATATTTGAGGAGCAATCCATTCAACACATCCTCGATGAACGAGTTAGAAGCATTGTCATCATTATCCAGCTTCTCACCATGGCTGACCTTCTGGACAATGTTGTGTCTTTGTTTCCATCTAGACAACCAGCCATCATTACACTTCCAATCCTTGAAGCCAAACTCCACAATATATTTTTTAGCACAGGTCCGGAGATATTGAAGTTAGCATTACGAACTGCTTGGAAGAACTTTAGCAATACTTCATCTATATCCTCGCACTTTAACTCCGTTGTGTAGACACAATTTGTAGGGATTTGTAGGGGATACGTGTTTCATGAGCCTTTATTACCGTGTAAACACGCAAATTTTCTGCTCCATTCCTCCAAAACGTTAACTTTTTATTCAATTGTTAAGCACTCGCTAGCAGATATGCTGAAACTGTACTGATGAACAAAACTAAAATTGTTGCCGTTATATACGTATGACTGAGAAAATGAGAATCTTAATCCTTTCAGAATAAAAGATATTAAACTTAATCCAGAAGTATCGCTGCTTTTTACAGTTGTAGATAATTTATCGGTATCATTTTAATCCTCTCAAAGAATTTTATTAGGCAAAAGTGACCCGCTTAAGTGTTTTTAAAAGAAAAATCTGACCTGCTTAGCGGGGTTGTTTTATTGTGAAGCAGATAGGAAATGAATTTGGACATGAGAAAGTGACCTCCTTAAGCTATATGACCTTCTTATCGCGTGATCTCCTTAAGTGGAGTCTAATATATATATATATATATATATATATATATATATATATATATATATATATATATATATATATATAGCAACTTGTTGGCCTTTATTTTTTTAAATGCTGAAGTATCCTCTTTCGAGTGGTATCCACATCATTACACCAAACTCATTATACCACAGAACGCAAATTTTTATGTGGCACACGCCTTGGCGGTGTCTAGTCCAACAATCAGAGACACGTGCCATTTACCAAGGTCAAAAAATGATTACCCCTTCACCCATTGCCGGTTTTTTTTATGGGATTGTTTAACCTCCTTCATAACATCGAAGATCGTATAACGGAGGGGACCTACAGTTGTACGTGGGATCCGAACCACGGGTCTCTACATAATCTGGACGCAGAAGACTGTCATCTCTCCAACTATTCAACAGACTCGATGTCGCTTAACTTCGCTGATCGATGGGATGTGGTGTTATGACATTGGCCACAACGTAGCCCATCTTTAGGTTTGGGCAAGGATAGCATGTAAATGATAACGTACATTAATTTGTCCATCTGCATTCAAGAGAGTGTTGGATACTTCCGTCAAACGCTTTAGATATTCAAGACTTATCAGTAAGATGTAACCTTTAAACTCTTAATAACCTTTTGCTCTCGCGGCAAGTGTATTGCATACTAATTTATCTCCTACTCGCGTTTCCCAGATTAATTATCTCGACCTTTTCGTGATTAATAATAAGGGGATGGAATTAGAATTCACGTAACGTGTAAGATTGTTTAACCTCCTTCGTAACGACAAAGGTCATGTGACGGAGGGGACCTACAACTTTATGTGGGATCCAAATTATCTACGAGTCTCTACATCATCTGAACGTAGAGGACTGGTCACCCATCGAACTATTGACCAAGCCCAGCGTCAATTAACTTCGCTGATTAATGGGAAGTAGTGTTGCAATGTGACCGTGACGTAGCTCTTTGTCATGATTATTTTCAATAATAAGAGAAATATCAAAATTTGGTGGAATGTCATGTACACCACTCGAAATAGGACACCTCAAACTTTAAAATAAGGCCTAGTTAGTTACTGTAGGCCTAACATTTAAGTAGTTACGAAGTTTTTAATTTAGGCAGACGTAACTTTCATTTCGCCCTATCAGAATAGAATGAATGTCTAGAAAAATAACTGATACATGCGATGTCTGCTTTTGGTTACAAAGAAGACGTGTGTGCGTTGAAAGAATTTGTAGGTCTTGGAGGATGATTAATACATTTGGTGTTCGTAATTTATCACTCTTCATGCGTGGACAGTTAGTTAAACTGTGGTTAAAGTTAGAGGTAAATAGTTTAAAATGCAACCCATTCAAATAGAACGTTTCATGACCTCATTGAAGATTTTCGTCAGAGAGATAGAAGTCAGCCAACGAACAGGACATCAGTGGTTACGGAACGAACAGGACATTAGTGGTTACGGAACGAACAGGACATTAGTGGTTACAAAACGAACATGACGAATCCTAGCTTATTCGCCATTTGAAACCCAGTCCACGTATAAAGCTTGTATATAGACATTGCAAATAAGGTCAAGCTGTCACGAAGAATAGTTCAACACTATTTACATAGACTGGACTAAAATGGATTCGGGACTCATGAATCCCCTCTCCCTCTACCCCACTATAAGGTCGCCAATATACAGGGTGTCCCATAAGTCTGGTCTCGCAGGAAAATTTATTTTAAATTATATTTACAAAAGTAATACATTAAATATCTTGTTTTGGGACCTTTTTTTTTGTTGCAGGTGGAATGACACTCAATGGCTAATATGGAAGTGAGTTAGACTCGTGAGTGTACCTCACTTCAATATTAGCCATTGCCTGTTATTCTACCTGCAACAAAAAAAAAGTTCCCAAAACAAGATATCAATTTTAGTTTAACGTATTACTTTTGTAAATATAATTTAAAATAATTTTTCCTATGAGACCGGACTTATGGGACACCCTGTATATATATATATATAAAATTACAATTAACAAAAGCCAATTTCTTTTTTTAAACATGACTTAAACTTCTTCAAAAGCTAAAAGAGAAAACTTACATTCGTTAAAGTCTGGAGTAAGTTTACCTTCAATGATGAGAAATAAGACAGTTATGAAGTTATATATTGTTCATAACTCATTAGAGTATGAACAGTTATCACGACACGAAACTCACTGTAGGAGATATTCCACCCAGGAAGTCGTTAGAAAATTTCCACGCTTGACGGGTTATTTAAATGCAATTCGGAAGAAATATAAGAGTTACTCTGTATATATATGTGTGTGTGTGGTGTGTGTGTGTGTGTGTGTTTAAATTCATGATTTCATTCGTGTACATGGTTATGTATTGACTGGTATCATCCCATTCAATGTCATTCCCATTTAATTCAGTGTCCAAGAATGGGAAATCCGTGGTGGGTGAGGTTCTCAAAAGAGGCAATTCTCCAAATTGATCTAGTCCTGTTTCATACCAATCTCATTCTTATCCACGGATTTTCCACTTTGGCCTAGGTTAAATTAGGTTACGTTAGGTTAGATTAAGTTAATGTTAGGTTAAATTAAGTTAGGTTAGGAAATGTATTCTCATTTGGCGCCTTTACCGCGAATGCGAATGCCAGACACATTCTTTCTCAAAATGAAGAATTTCTTTTCTCAAATGTCTATTTCTCGCTTTGCGTATCCTCACTTGGAAACTGATAATGGGGACAGGAATGACATTGACTAAGAAGTATTTGTATTGAATCATTTCAAGAAACAGAGACCTCTTTGACAAGCTTAAAAACGGAGAAACTCAAAAACATTGAAAGAACTATTCATTCTGAGTGACCTTTTTAATTTTTCTATTCAATGTAACATTGATCATCATCGAAGCCTAATTTACAAAATGCGAAAAGAATCGTATCATAATTCTAAAAAAGACAAAATTCTTTGGAAATGGTGAAATAAATATCTAGACCGAAATAATTTGTTAGTTTTATTAGTTTTAGGGAACAATTTCTTAGTGTTTTAGTGTTTTGTGAAGTTTGTAGAAATGAAAATGAAGGGTTGTACAGAGTATCAAAAATGAATTTTTATAATGAGAAAAAGAAGCCTTGCGGGAGGCGTTTACAGTCATAGTTTTTAAGGTAAAAGGTCAATACTGATAATGCGGCTTGTTATTCCGCGTCATAACTATGCTGTACTACATGTAATGACCAAACCTACCATCGGTATATTCCATTTTTCCATTCATGAATATAGTAAGGTTAAATATTTCCTTTAAGTACAAGCTACATTAGTGACCAAAAATAGTGGGATAGTGACTGTGCTTTTCGTGTGCCCTTCAAATTTGGAAAGTAGGTACACGAAGGGAGTAAACAAACAAAACAATGCCAAGAGAATACTCGTATGTTTTAGCCCTTTATATGACCTATTTTTTTGTCTTTTAATTCACAACTGAAACGGTAAGTCGAGATATTTAGATTGTCAGATATTGGCGATTTCAGGATCTCTGAACTATTAAGCGTCCCACAAGTTTATATTTTCGCATCTAATTCTCGAGGTTTAGCCCATCATAGATTCTGTAAAAATTTTAAATTAGGGGAGTTTCCTGGGCAGTTCATTAGTTCAGTGCCATTAGCTTCAAAATCTTTCTTTCAATTTTGGGTATGTGACAAGCGCAAAGCGAATTCGAAGATCCATTTTTTGTCTTGAAACCAATTAGATGCGGAGGACAATGACGATTCCGTCATCAATGGATCGTTCTTGACACTGTCATTATATCTTCCACATAAGTCCTCAAGTCCATAGTATGAAAGAAAAAGACCACACTATAAGATGTGGAAACTTTGTAATAGACATTTTATGGGTTGTTTCCTCCTTTTAGCCTCTAATGTTAACTACATGAGGACCACATGAACGAAAAAAAAAATCAGAAACTAGACATGGCTCTTAAAAGATATACGAGTATATAAATTACCTTGTCCTTAATTGCAAGCAAAAGCACAGTTTACCTTATATATATATATATATATATATATATATATATATATATATATATATATTATATATCTTCAGAAAATAATGCTAAGAATACGAACACTAAAATAAAACGTGCAGCGCAGAGGAGGGTTCGTTCTCGCGTCGCAAGACGACATCCCGAGCACGTCTCTTATCACTACGTTATCCGGGAAACCAAAATATTTCCTTTCAAGTGCAGGTTTTGAACGAATCTCCTTTTAACTTGAGCTTTCATCAGAAAATGCCCTAGTAACCCTTCAGTAAATTGTATCATAGAAAACTACAATAATCGGAGATTGATTGCACGTATATGAAAACTGAAGACTAGATCAGTTTTCGTATAAAATCAATCTACGGTTATTGTGGGTTGTTTTTTCCCATGATATGATGCTAAGAACTTTAGAATATGTCATATTATTCAACAACGTCATTACATTAAATACGTGTTCACATTTAATGTTTTACCTTTCTTCAGTCTTCAGTACTATAGTCTCGATGCCTTATACCCACAAAAGGTATTTAACATGCACTCATCTGAGCGGTTACAAGAGGCTCCTTCTGACTGTTCTGATGAATGTGTCGATGTTACTGTTCTCATGTTTTCGTTGCACTTCACATGAGGCCAGCGCCCGTTGTTCAGTGGGTAACGCCGTTCCCCTATAAGTGAAATGAAGACACTGAGGTCGGGGGTTCGAATCTCGATGGTGCTGATAGTCCGCACTCGTCGCAAATTTCTTACTTTTACCCTCAATTTATCCATTCAGTTGAGATTCAAATGTTCCCTTGCTTTTGTACTGGTTAATACTCCTATAATTGTAGCAATTGTATATAATTCAAAATACTTTGGTGGTACGATTTTGCAAATCAGTTACTAAATGAAATTTAGAATTGTCGCTGTCGTATTCCTGTTGAAAAAAACAACACAACTGATGGATATAACAAAACACACCACAAACAATAAACATTCGTTATATTTCATTTAAGGGAATACATAACTATAGAGGTTGATGAGTGATACAAATAAATGCAGCGAGTCATCGCACTTTCGAAAGCCAAATTTTGTTGAATGTCTCTACCGTAAATGCTAATTATGTATTTTTTAATAATTGTTTCTTATACTATTTAATATTTTTTATATTAATAAATAATTTACCTTCTTGCGTGTGTCATTGAATTTTGCACGCGTTTGGTTTGTACGTGTGATCAATGACCATATATATATATGTGTGTGTGTGTGTGTGTGTGTGTGTGTGTGTGTGTGCGCGCGCATTATTTTGTACAAAATTGTGCGTATGTACATTTTGCTCTCAGCATAATAATAAAATGGTCGGACCCAAACTCTTCTTTACAATATAAACTTTATCTTGGTGTTTTAATAATTATTTATCACTAATTCATATTTAGTGACATTTTCTTGCCGTTTATGAAGCAATTCGTATAATTAATCACTAGCATTAAAAGTGAAAAGGAACGTATTCATGATAATAATCATTATTTAGGTCAGAAAATGGAGTAGCGATCAGGCCAACTAAGTGGTCTATTGTGCTAATTCCTGTATTATTATCACTAGCATCATCAGAATTCGAACCCCCGACCTCATTGTCTTCACTTTGTTTATAGGGAAACCCACTGAGCAACGGACGCTGGTACAACAATCATGCTAAACACCTTGTGTTTGACGAGACAATTCGAAAACTTTAGAAGTTTATGCTGTTCAAAAGAATAAGTGAGATGACCTTACAAATTTTGGCACTATATTTACATTGATTCATATATATATATATATATAACCTTGGTTTTGTTTCCGCCCGAATTGTTCATTCTGACGAAGGTCAAGCTTGTCACTTCACCTTAGCCCTACAGTTTAACGTGGAATCCGAACCACGCCCCACCAGCAGCCTAGCGTCTTAACCACCCAAGGTACCCATTTATCTACCAACTAATTTCTTTAGTGCATGGAAAGACGAACAGGTGGGTTTTGCTGCGCGCCGCCTGCCATCACCCGGTGTCGATCCCGGTGCCGATGGATTCGTAGTCAGCGACGCTAACCACTACACCACCGAGTGAGTAACAACATTCGTGAGGAAAAGGCAGAAGCCTTTTCCTCCCGAGTGTAACTCCCTTTCATATTAGCCACTGCGTGTTATTCTACCTGCAACAAAAAAAAAAAGGTCCCAAAACAAGACAACAATTTGAACATTTGTTTTCGTTCTAATTAAGGTTTCTCAACCGGGATCCCTGGCGGAAATGACAACCTTAAATCCCGGAACAAGTTCAGCAAATCCCGGGATTTCCCGGGTTTACAAAGTATTGTAAAAACGTTATTTCAAATAGTTTTACTTTAATTTATTTCTGTATCTAGAAAATACAAACAAAGACTGTGATAACAAATTTATAACATCACTAATCACGTTGCGTTGTACAACTCGAATAATGCCTATAATATGCCTTGTATGATGTTGTGCGTGTGTAAGTAATATGACTGGTATTTTTGATGATGACTCGGACTGAAAACCAGTCATTTGATTTCCCTGAATCGAACATTTGGTGTTTTAGTGGATTTTAATTTCGGTTATTACTTTCAATTGAGTGGTAAACCTTTTGCTGTTGATATTTTTTGTACTAAAAATTAGTTAGAAGTATATAAAAGGTGTTACGGTCATATAAATTACGCTATAATATAATTTATTTTTTGTTAAAGTGTAAAGCTGCAAATTAGCATTGTGGGCATGGCCGCCAAGGCTATATATCGTATTTATGTTTCTACAGTGTTTGAAACTCGGCCTAGGCTCTATCCTTTATTATATTTATCATTATTTTGTTAAAATATTTATATATTTATATTTAATATTAACTAATCTAGATTTAGCTAATGCTTTAACATTTTTAGACTTTATCATCATTAATTTTTAATAATTAAAGAGCGAGCGATATCTGGCATGTATTGTTTTTGATAATACTGTATACATATTTACAATAAACCGGGAAATCCCGGGATCCGGGACAATGGCCGATTTTATTCCGGAAAACTGGGATAGTGAAAACCCCTGAAAACGAGAAACCCTAGTTCTAATGTATATTACTTTTGGAAATTTAATTTAAAATAAATTTCTCTTATGAGACCGAACTTATGGAACACCCTGTATATATATATATATATAATTATTTACAAAACGTAGGCTGATTGATGAGGTTGGTTTACCTCCTTCGCAACATCTAAGGTCACTTGACGAAGGAACCTACAGCTTTGCGTGGGATCTTAATCACGGGTCGTTACACCAACTAAACGCAGAGAACGGTTTCGCATCCAACTACTCTTCAGACCCAATGTCGCTCAACTTCGCCGATCGACGGGAAACGGTGGCACGATATTGGCTACCATGTGGCCACTAATAATAATAATAATAATAATAATCATCTTTATGGAATACATTAGCAAGACTCAGTCATTGTTTTAAACTCCCTTTCAGAGTTATCGAATTAAAGTCAACTTTATTATCTTTGGCTCCGCATTTCACTTAGCGTTAACCAAGCGTTAAATTTAACTAAATAACGTTAATGCTTGTTAATAAAGCGTACAATAAATAGATCTCTCTTGTAAGTGTGAGTTAAATATAAATGAGTTCAATTATCGTGAGTAAAAGATATGCAATCACCGAACACGAGTTTAGAAATCGTGGCGTAAAAGCAACATTTATGAAGGTCCCCTGTCGCTAAAACGTTCTAAATTTTGGCATCTTTCGCATCGAATCAGTTCGAAATGGGTCTTTAGAAAAAGGGTAAATTCGTTTTTGGTTGGATGACCTTAGAAGAGAAGGAAGGTAAAGAGAGCGAGAGACATTATACAAAACAATATAATTTGTTGAAAAAAAAATGGCTCCATATTTAAAATTTAGTCTCGTGCTTTTAAAACCTTCAATTCCATATAATTTGCAAACTGGGTCTAGGTTATAATTGGATGGGAGGCTATCCTCCGCGTTCAGATTATGTAGTGGCCCGTGGTTCGGATCCCACTTAAAGCTGTAGGTCCCCTCCATCATATGACCTTAAACGCTACGAAGGAGGTTAAACAACCCCAATAAAAAACGAAGAAACACAAACCATCAAAGATAGGATTCTTTCGAAACTTATGAAATAGGTTAGGAATTTTAGAAAGCGCTTTGTGTCGATGTTGTGAAAATCGGCCTTACGACATCTGGTCGACTTCGCATTCTATCGACAGTTTATTATTAAGTTAGATTAAGCTAGGTTAGGTTACGCTAAGTTAGGTTAGAATAACTTAGTTTCTTTTTAGAATGTCGATGTTTTGTGGTCTTGTCGACGAAATGGATAATAATCCGTGAAAATAATTTAGAACTGAAACTGGCTTTATCTTTATTTGTCATATTTCTTTTTATTCCATATGTCATTTCAGTTTCAGGCAAATTCTCAAAGCTTTACACGAAATGCTTCGTGATATATATATATATATATATATATATATATATATATAACTGTAAACTTTCAAATTACGTTTTGTACGAAGACAAATTCAAACCCCCGAAAATAATCCTAAAAATATAAACTGCAACGTAATTTCCGGTAATTTGGTTGGTTTTCTTTGGATTTATTATGCTTGGTTTTACTCTGTTAATTAATTATTTAGCCATTCCACGACCACTTACAATATACCAATGATTGTACGTCTGCGCTATATATATATATATATATATATATATAATATATAATTAAATTACAAACGGTTGGTTGATAATTTTTCTATACAAAAAGTTTCAACCGCGAGACATGATGGGGAGTTTATGTGCTTGAAGCGTTCTAAGACCCCGACATCCTCCTGCGTTACACCCCCAAATGAATAGGCCTAACTCGAAGTTGGGTAGAGGGGGTGCGTTGACTGTATTCCCTCAGGTGATCTCACGTCCTCCTTCTCTGCAATCCATCAGACTCGTGCGTTCTTACACTGTGGAGGGACTGCCTTTCCTGGATCGAGTGATTGGATTAGATAAGAAAAGAATTCCAAAGTAAATTTGCATTAAAAGAATTTGAAACGAAGGAATTTAGAACCGAAGGGCAACCCCTTTCGGTACTAATTCTGAAAACAATTAAAAGGAAAGCCTGAAACCGAAAGAATAAAGAAAGCCGTTCCACGAGATATTTGCGAAGTGACGTCACAAACACGTCATTGTTTACACTCTTATCAAAGGCCGAACGGGGAAGGTCGAACGGAGTGTGTTCCTAGGCGGAGCGTTGTCGTATTGAGACGAGTTTGTAGCATGCAGAGGACGACAAAGACACATCCGAGGACGCCTTATTAAGGGAGACATTCACTCGTTCTTAATCGCGTCACGAAAGTCCTCCGTCTCTCTCTCTCTCTGTCTCTGTCTCTCTCTGTCTCTGTCTCTCTCTTTGCTTCTTTCCATCCTCTTGCATTCTTTCTTTTCTTTCTCTTGTTACGCGCGCGCGCACACAACACACACACACACACACACACACACACATATATATATATATACACACACGGTGCTCAAAGAGAAACTGTGCAGTGAATTACCAATAATTTACGTGGATATTTTCTCCAAAAAGTTTCAAGGTTAAAGGAGTTGGGTTATGCATTTTTTAACACTATACACACACACACACACACTGTATATATATATATATATATATATATATATATATATATATATATATATATAATATTTTCAACATCTGAAACATTTATGTTACATTAAAGAAACTATTTTGTACATTTTGTAATGAGATTGATTACACCGAGGTTTGTTCCTTTCACTTCCAGACATTTTCCTGCTTCGTCCGCAACGCATGATCTGAATTCAGACTTTATATACCAAAAACCTTTCCGCTTTCTGCTTCGACTCTTAAACAAAGAGTCGTATAATAATCTGGCAAGCCATTTTTATATTCATTTTATGATCGTTTATTATAATTGCTTAACATTTTTCAAATTTGTTTTTCCCTTCACGCCATGTCTTACTCCTACATTGATCAGTCCTTTAAATTCAATTCCTCGTTTCCTTAACTGAATCCGTTAAGTGCTTGCGTGCGGCCTCTTCACTACCGCGCGAACGGTCTTTGTCGAACGAATCAACGACCATCTCAACGGCTTGTCATTGACGAAGGACTCAACATACGCTGTCTAAGAAATTGTATCATTCAGTCTATTTCTTCTTCTCTGAATTCAAACATGTTCTTAATAGAACGGAGAATGTACGTAAGAAAAGATATAATAATAATTACTTGAACAGTTTCTATTATAAGACAATGCACTAATATTTGTACCGAGGAAAAGCTCTCTTCGCTACGCAGTTTATTATAGAGTTGCCGGCATATGGAGAAGACGACAAAATACAGTTATATTTGTCCCAAATGCATATGATGTTTGTATGAATGATGTATCCACTCCCATAAGTGAGAGATGGGGTTTAGTTTCTGATAAAAACCATGGAATTATTCCGTACATTGAATTTAAATTTCTTAAAAATGTATCCAGTTTTATGTAGGCCCTATATATATATATATATATATATATATATATATATATATATATATATATATATATATATGGGATGAATTTCACAATTAAACACGTGAAATGAATGATTGCAGCGTATATATATATATATATATATATATATATATATATATATATATATATATATATATATATATATATATATATGGGATAGAACTCAGATAGAACTCCCCTGAACTCCCCCTGAGGTTTTTTATGACAGACACAGACCGTGCATGGAACAAGGAACAAGGAACATCATGAAAAAGAAAAAACTATAGCGTTTGTCATTTATCATTACTTATTCGGACTACTGTATAGTGAATTTAATTTTCCCAGAAGAGTTCCTTGTTCTATGCACGGTCTGTGTGTATATATATATATATATATATATATATATATACATACACTATACACACACCTTGGTAACATTGATTTTGCTTCCGCCCGAATTGTTCATTCTGACGAATGTCAAGCAGGTTGATGCCCCACCTTAGACCTAAAGCTTAACATTGAATCGGAACCATGACCCATCACGAGTGATCAAAAATTACAAAGTCTTCATCCGGACTCGATCTCACAATCTTCTGATCAGTAGCCCACCTTCCTAACCATTAGGCTAACCAGGGGTACACATTTACCTACCAACCATTATTTTATTTTTTTGTACGGAAGGAAGAACAGCTGGGTAAACTGAACGCCGCCTAACATCACCTGGAATCGAACCCGTAGCCTGGTGGATTCGTAGCGATGCTACACCACCAAGATATATATATATTTATATTCTTTATGGTGAATTTTATGATGTCTGTTTTTAAAGTTTTTCTTTCTTTCTTTACAGGAAAAGAAGTACCATCCAGTAAAGTTCAATAACTTTACAGGAAAAGAAGTACCATCCAGTAAAGTTCAATAACTCATAACTTTTGAGTTGAAAATACATCCTCGAAGATTTTGAAAAAATCAAAAAAATCTCCCTCTTCAAATTAGACGAAATTAAATCCATTTTGTCACGTTTGAGGCTACCATGTATTTTACATGGTATTTGGTGTATCTTTGTCCCTGATGATAAAAATGAAAGATATTTTAAAACTGCAAACAGTAGGCCCAGGGTTAGATACATAGCAGTGACTAGTGAAAGTTATTTGATTCTAGACCTGGGTTTAAAATTAAGTTGTGGCCATTTTAAATGATTGAAATTTTATAACAAATGTTTGTGTACAGAATTTTACTTGTAAATATTTAGTTAAAAGTTTGAATTTTTAAATCGTTTCCCCGTATCGAAACGGCATCTACTCACTCCTAATTCTCTTTTTGAAGATTCAGATGATAGAGTGAAATTAGACTTGTTGCGAAACGCTTTCAAGAAAAAGAATTATTTTTTAAAAAGTCGTTCTAAATAGAGGGCGCTCCCGTGTTCTCGTTCATATTGTGTTTACTTCAGTGCCACTGACGAGAGCCACCCTGAAGAAACGAAACAAGCCTTGGGGGTTCTGGAGGGGCGGGAAGGGGGGGATGCACGATCATATGATGGACACGTCTGAGGCGCCTAAACCCCTCCTGAGAGAGGGCGTCAATGGCGCCCATGTCATCACCACTACACTAGAAACCCCTATTCCCAACCCCAAAATTGTCCATGTCACTCCAGCGTCTCAACCTCAAACTCAGAATGCCCGTCCGAACCATGTCATTTCTGCCCCTCCTAGAGACGCTACTCTTCCTCCATCCTCCTCCTCTTCCTCCTTCTCCTCCTCCTCTTCTTCCTCCTCCTCCTCCTCCTCCTCCTCCGCACGACCTTCCCCCTTCTCTTCCCTGGCTCCTGTAACCCAGATCCAAGTGCCAAGGACGTCTCAGAACCCAATTCAAATTCCAATCCCGAACAGCGTCTTCACATCTATGCAGTGTTCCATTCAAAAGCCAACTCTGGTCTTAGCTCAAAAGAACATTGTCAGCCAGAACAGCATTACCAACCATACTTCTGCGTCCAGTACCCCGCAACACTCGACTCAAATATCCCTTCCTCAACAACCAATCCTTTCCCAACCAATCGTCACCCAAAACCACTCCATTCCTCAAATCCAAGTATCCAGCCAAGGCCCGTCTTTTGTTCAACCGCAACCACTAACTGTGATTACCCCCGCGATCGGTTCATCCGTCATCCACACACTTTCTCATCCCGTTCAGACACCGACCACTAATGGGAATGTAAGTCATCCGCACTCGTTCCCTAATGCTCATCCTCCCCCTGTTGTAGCGCCGGAAGGAAACTCATCCTTAAGATTGCAACAGGTGGACGCTACTGTTTCTCGTACACCAAATATAAGTGAGTATTTTGCTATTTCTATTTTAATGAGTATCAAATATTTAGTTTATGCCTTTATATGTTTCTTGCATTTACACCTTTACAACTCACTGATAGTGAAATAAGGCTACTACTGGCAATAAACTGGCTTTATAGTTCATTAAATAAAATTAATTATTTTATGACATTTTTCTTTAGTTATTGCTATTATTTACATTTTCTTTAAATTAAAAAATGGTTAAATTTTACCCTAGACTATATTATAATATATATGAATTATATATTATATTCTTGTGGAAAATCCAAAAATGAAAAGGAAAAACTGAATATATATATATATATATATATATATATATATATGTATGTGTGTGTGTGTGTGTGTGTGTGTTCCGTATGAAAGATGCAGAAATATACAGTGTTCATATAGTCACGCAAGTGAATATACATGTACACTTCACCATATTCACTTGCGTGACTTTATGAACACCCGGTATTAGTTATTAGTTCATTCACCCGTTTAGAGGAGAAGGGATTGAGTTCCTTAATCTAGTGAAACTTTTATTTATTTACCCGATAATGGATTTTTATTTTAAAGAAACGTCTATTTTTACCACATAATTGTGTCTACGGTCAATTATGTTCTAAGAAGTCGGTTCAAAATTCATTCCAAATCCAGTAACAAATTTTTTTTCTTTTTTTTTTTTTAGCAATTAACTAAAATAAACAAAATAAGAAAGTGATTCATAAATCAATAAATAAAATAAGGGAATGGAAGGTCAGTTCAATGAAGAATTTAAATTTTATTGAATTAAGATCTAAAAATGGTTCACAAGGTCCTTTCTTGGTGGAGTTGCCGTGGTTCAGATTCCACGTTAAGCTGCGGGTCCTTTCTCGGATATAACGTTACACCTTTTTCACGCTGAGCGAATTATTGCAGAGCTTTTATTACATACTTTTTATATTAATTCCATTAAAAGAGATTATAATATGATGGAATGACAATGGGTGTTTTGCTGTCACTTCTATAGCTGCTCATACGAACACAATCTGTAGCTTGTCAAGACATGACCAAATACTAAAGTTCGACAGATTTTATATATATATATATATATATATATGTGTGTGTTGTGTGTGTGTGTGTGTGTATATATATATATATATATATACGGCCTCACCAGGTCTCGAACTCACCACCTTTCGAGTAGAAGGTGAAGGGGGCTAGCTACTAAACTACGACGGGAACGTTAACACAACCTGTCATATATTTAAACAACCGAAGAAATGGTAACGCTTTCGCGTCCAGAGGTAGTTTACGTGTTAGCCCTCCCGTACTTGAAGTAATGACCAACAGCGTTTCATTCAAACTATCTGATGCAACGCTGGTGTCCCATAAATGGAATATCAGGCATGAACGAGCATACCTCTGGATGCGAAGATGTTATGCGTTTCCTAGGTTGTTTATATAATGACAGGACTTTTTTAATACTATTGAAATGCATTATATGTTAAATGTATTGGTATATTTTCAATTGGGAAGCATAAATGGTTTACCCACGCCTTCAAACCGCTTCTAGTGAGATCAGCGAAGTGAAGTGACGGTGGATCTGGTAAGTGGTTGAATGGGAGACCAATGTACTGTTTTTCGATTCTGTAGCCACCCTTGGTTCTGAATTCAGGTTCAGTTGTAGGTGACAGTAGGTCTCTCCTATCATACGACCTTTGACGTTGCAACGGATAAAAAATAATAACTGACATAGATTATCTCGTCTTAATATTGTATTGCATGTTTGTAATTTGAAATTTTCGAACATACTAATTATTAAAATGAAATTACATTAAACTGAAGAGAGAATTGTCTGAGAAAAACATATTATAATTTAAATATTACAGAACGAGAGAATATACAGAATATTACAGAAATATTACAGAAGGAAACAAAAGGTGCGGAAATAAGGTCCCTTTCGATAATTTTCCTGTAGATGTAATTCACACCTTTTGCTTCTAAAATGTCTACAAGATAAATGAGGGGTCCCGCGTCTTAAGGTACCTAAGCGCCAAAATTAAAATTCGCTAGAAATCGCCTCCAAAGTTCAGCAATATTCTTGCAATAGTATCTTGTTATTAATTGAGCTAGAACGTTCATTTTTGGCTAAATTAGAGTTCGAAGTATGCTAATGAAGATGTTGATGAGTTTTTGGAATAGATTTTCATATTTTATATTTTATATATATTTTTTTTAATTTTTTGCTTTTCTTATTATGCCGAACTTTGGGTGAACTTTTGGCTGGCGATAGAGGTGAAAAAAGTAGTTCGCTTCATAAGGTTTTCAACCATACTTCTAGTGTCGTAAGGTCATTATAACCCAAACCACGCGATAGAGGAAGGGTGAAAATAGTGATATCCATCAAAAACACGTTTTCGCCTGTGGTGGCGTTTAGGTATCTTAAGACGCGCGACCCCTCAAATGTTCATCAACGTTGCTTAAATTACTCGATTTCGACAAATTTATAATATCTTCGTAAATGTTCGTGTATTTTATTATAATTAAATTTGTCCTAACTTTATACATTAAAGTATAGATATTTATAATTTATTACAGCTAAAATACCTATATAATTGAATTCTAGAATTAAGGTTGGTACTATTGATTTATACGTCATACACAAATGCCAAACTCACCATCTTATCGCATAGGAAAAGGAAACAAAAGAGAAAAACAAAGATTTCTTTCGAGAATGGTTTTCAGTTGCTATGGGAACTGAGCACGTTGTAAAAGCATAAAGAAATGGAATCTATATATTTTATAACATTCGGAGGAACAACTTCTGTCACTGACTGTGTATATATATATATATATTATATATATATATATATATATATATATATATATATATGTTTCGAATTCCACACTTAAAGGACGAGGTTGAAGTTTGAAACGTCGGGGGCTCTTGGCAAATGTGTTCATAACTTCCCAGGGGTTGAGGAGATCTTTCGGTGCACACTCAGGAGTGCTAGTCCGATCAACCTGCACTCTCCACTCAGTTTCTGATGAAGAACAGTTTGAAACGTCGGGGGCTCTTGGCAAATGTGTTCATAACTTCCCAGGGGTTGAGGAGATCTTTCGGTGCACACTCAGGAGTGCTAGTCCGATCAACCTGCACTCTCCACTCAGTTTCTGATGAAGAACACAATTCTCTTTAATGTGGAGAAGGACGTTTATGAAGTGCAGTGGACACAGACAACGTCGACAATATACGGAGAAGATTTTTTCCGTTCGGGAAGAACTCGCCATTCCAAGCAACGAACGCACTGACCACAGAACAGGGTATCTCTTCCTGCTCCACACTGGACCACTTCATTTTCCAGACTGAGAACTCGGAGGGCAGCGCTCGCGTCAGGAAGTATTTCCTGATAGAACTCAATGCATTTTTGGAGTTAATTTGGAGTACCTTTTGTACACCGCCATGAAAGAGTTTTTTTCAGTGAAGAGACTAATTCATTGTGCTTTGTAAATCTCTCTTCAAGCTCTGAGGAAAAGTAATCAGGAAAAATAAAAAAGAGGGAGCGTCGATAGTACTCCACAACGTCAGAAGCTTCGACATTGCTACATGAAGTTCATTTCCCTACGGTTCTAGACAAAACAATTTCCTTACCGACGGCAGATACCATTTCCAGTGAAAGCTCAAATATTCGCTGGAACTTTGCCCCGGCATTTGCACGCATCTCGCTGAAGACCCTCAGGACGCACTGAGGGAAAGAGCAATTCTCAGCCAAGCCCAAGTCAACTTTCTGCATGCGCTTAAGAACAGGAACAAAGGACCCCTTCGTGACAATGCTGAGAAGTTGGTGAGCGGTTTTGGTCGTCTCATTACAGTATTTGGCAAATGCTCTAGCTCCTTAACTCCTCCAAGGCATGAGCAACAGGTACAAACATTTCCTTAAACCGCTGAACCGACTCGTGCTTCGCCACCCAACGTCTATTGCACATAGCCATAGGCGTACGAGGCAGGGGGTCAAGGGGGTCAATTGACCCTCCAAATTCAGCCCGACTGAATTTTTTCGGGCAATTACACCCGAAAATTTGGGCAAAAGCCCAGTACACATATTTTCAGTCACCACGATTTCACCAGAATCTTTTTATGATTTTCATATAGGATATCATCTCTTTGCCCGAAATGTATGTCTTCAGATCTTGAACCATGCAATATTTGATTATAGAAAGGGAAACCTGTCGCAAAAAGGCAGTATTTAAGTACCCCATTCGATATAACCTGTTACAACTTATCCTATTGTTGTAACTTGTTTGGTATTCAGCCTTTGTACAATTGTGTATACCTACAAATAGTGTTTATTAAAAATATGACTTAAAAATCGTTTTTTGGTTTCGCTTATTTTTTTCCGGCAAAATTTGCTTGGTCTCCCCTCCCCGGACAGAATCAGGCCTCTACGCCTATGCACATAGCCACAGGTTTGCTATGCAGTGATGACGGAAGATTAGCTTTAATCTTCTCCTTCAAGGCTTCGAACGTTGAACCGATGCATGGAAGAACTTCTCAACTTCTTCTACTGTCCCAAGGCTGTCCCAACGCTGCACAACTTTGACAATGCGAGTTTGAGCGGTCGCACTGCATGTGCGGTAAGTTCACCGCCATCAATTCACCGCGGGAAAGTTCACCGCCATCAATTCACCGCGAGGTAAGTTCACCGCGAGGTAATTTCACCGCGAGGTAAGTTCACCGTAAAATGAATAAAATTAAAAAGAATTTTTTAACTTAACAAGAATTTAATATAGGGTTTAGCAAGTAGCAACACTATTTAAAAACATTAAAATATAATTAGGACAAAAATTAAAAAAGTATTTAATTATTATTTAGCCACAAAATTTAAAAACAAATAATATATAATTAGGAAAAATTTAACCACACTATTTAAAAACATTAAAATATATTAGGACAAAAATTAAAAAAGTTAGGTTAGGTTAGGTTAGGTTAGGACCTAACCTAACCTAACCTAACCTAACTTTTAAATTTTTGTCCTAATTATATTTAATGTTTTTAATGTTTTTTTAGGTTAGGTTAGGTTAGGACCTAACCTAACCTAACCTAACTTTTTTAATTTTTGTCCTAATTATATTTTAATGTTTTTAAATAGTGTGGTTAAATATTTTTCCTAATTATATATTATTTGTTTTTAAATTTTGTGGCTAAATAAAAATTAAATGTGGTTAAATATTTTTCCTAATTATATATTATTTGTTTTTAAATTTGTGGCTAAATAAAAATTAAATACTTTTTTAATTTTTGTCCTAATTATATTTAATGTTTTTAAATAGTGTTGCTAAACCTATATTAAATTCTTGTTAAGTTAAAAAATTCTTTTTAATTTTATTCATTTTACGGTGAACTTACCTTGCGGTGAAATTACTTCGCGGTGAACTTACCTCGCGGTGAAATTACCGCGCGGTGAACTTACCTCGCGGTGAATTGATGGCGGTGAACTTTCCCGCGGTGAATTGATGGCGGTGAACTTTCCTGTAAACGTCGCACTGCGCAGTGTACATGCAGCGCCTTTAGGTACTCTTATAAAATGGCCGCTCGCACGCCATTTATGTGACCACTCACTGCGTTAGCGCCGTTGTACTCCTACCAAGCAGGTACTGCAGGTCGATACCTAGCTTCATGAACCTCTCTGTGATGGTCAGTCCCAGTCCCCGGCCTGTGACACCACATACTGGAATGAAATCTAGAAAGTTTTCACGAAGAACACCATCCTGATTGCCTAAGTAGTAGCGCACGCAAAGCGACAGCTGCTCGATCTGGGTAACATTGGTTGTTTCATCAGCAAGCCATGAATTTGGCCCTATTCAACTTTTTCATAATTTCATCCTGGATGAATTCTCAGCAGATGTCTATGAGTGAGTTTTGAATTATTGAATTATTACACAGGAGGATTCAAGATGTTTCTTAAGAATGGTGTCACCGAACATTGCACGAAATCTCAGCAAAGCCCTCACGTTCTCGTCGTTGACCTGATACTCTTTTAAGACTGATCCTGATTCCAAAGAACCTCGGAGAGCGATTGTCTGAAGGCCACACAGGATTATATTTTCTAGTATCGGACTATCGGTGTAAGTCAAGCCCGATTTTCTTGGGCTCAGTGCATCCTGTTTGCTCTGAACAATTCTCAGAAAGTTGTCAATGATAGGCATGGTGGTCTTGTGGTAATCAGTTTGGGAGTGAGCAGTGAAGACCTCAATCGCATCTTTCCAATGGTTCAAAGTTTTGGAGATCAGTGCGCCCAGCTTCTTATGTTCACTTTCTCTGCAGTCTCCTTTTCAAAGAGTGTCTGCGGAGTACCCCAGTTTCCTTATGTGAAAAGGACAGCCAAGGAAGCCTGTCATACCAACTACAGTACAGTGAATTTCAGCAGGCGTTTAGGTTGAACAGGAAACTCAAATGAGTTTGGAATCTCTTCTTCGTGGTGTTATCAATGCTTATATAGACATACGAGTACAACCCAATATCACGATCGTCTTTGGGATGAGAAGCAGACGACTCAGTAACATGAGAGTTACTGTATATTTCGACCTTCCAGCCTCAGCTGTTTTTTTTGTCTTCAGACTTATCTTTCTTTGTTGGTAGAAAATCAAGGTTTATTTGTCTTTTGTTGCTCCACCCGCCTCATTTTTCCATTTTTATCCATTTTCAAATTTTTGACGATTTGTATGTAATATGAACAAGAACTCATAGAGTATTATTTGATAATAAATAGGATTAGATTTGGTTAAACGGGCTTATACGAGGATAGGCTTTGAACGCGAAGTTAGGACTATCAATATGTACCTAAGGGAAGTTAAAATTAATGTAACTATTTGTGAAAATATGGTTGCTCCAGTGACAATATAGGAGCAGAGGTTTCAGTCTTGTCTTCATCGTGTACCCTTTCGAAAAGTCAAGGTGTTTTCGTGTATCCCCATACAAAATGCATTATTTATATATATATATATATACACCTTTCCTTTCAACCTTTCAAATGTTCCGTGCGATGATTCATGAAGGACAAGCTTGTCGCCCCCCCCCTCTCGAGTTGGCCTGGTGAAGTAGAGAGTTGGTTTCGTGTACTCTCCACCTCACATAGCCAGGTACGCCCGGCTTATCTGGGATTGTTCTGAGCCAAGCGTTATAAATTTCTTTTGAAGATGTCCACCGCAACACCATTCGTGTTCCTTAGTTCCTTGGGCAGCTGGTTAAACAGTCTTGGTCCTTTCACAACAAAACTATTTTCCTTTAGGGTTGAGGATGTTCCCTGTCTAGCCTTTAATTTGGAAACACGACACAGTCTTCCTTTTCTACTTTCCACTGTTGTTTTGGAGGTTATAGGGTTCAGAGTGAGATTAGGGGCTAGTTTCTCCATTATTTTCCAAGTGTAAAAATAATGGTGTACCTCTCTCTTTTTGTTTCCAGTGAATATATGTATCTTTAATTCACATAACATTTCCCAGTAATTTAGTTCTTTGCTCTTGGCTGTGAAGCTTCTCTGAATCCCTTCTAGCTGTCTAATGTCTTCTTTTTTATATGGGGATGTTAGGACAGAACAGTATTTCAGTAGAGGAATCATTATATTCCTATCTCTTCGTTTAAAGGTTCTCAGTATCTGTCCAGTTATTCTCTTTGCTCTGTTTACTTCTATCTTATTTTGTGTTTCAAATTTCACATCATCAGTCATTACAACTCATAAATTTTTTGCTTTAGAATTTCTCTGAATTTCCTGTCCATTTTAGGTATAATATGCAATGGATTTTAGGTCCTCTCTTTTTTCCATACCTTAAAAACAGTTGAAATTTCTGTTTAAATTTCATATTGTTGTCTTCCGACCACTTACATATATATATATTATATATACGAGTGTGTGTGTGTGTGTATATATATATATACCTTTGGGTTAAACTTTGGTTAGCTTCCGCTCGAATTGTTCATTCTGACGAAGGTCAAGCTTTTCACTCCACCTTAGACCTACATTTTAACGTGGAATCCGAACCACGCCCCACTAGCAGCTCAGCGTCTTAACCACTAGGCCACCCAGGGTACCCATTTATCTACCAACCACTTTCTTTATTGTGTGGAAAGATGAACAGCTGGGTTTTGCTGCGCGCCGGCTGCCGTCAGCGGGTCTCGATCCCAGGGCCGATGGATTTGTAGTCAGCGACGCTAACCACTACACTACCGATGCGTCTTATATATAATAATGATATATATACTGTATATAATATATATATATATATATATATATCATTATTAACTTGCATTGTTGAAGTGTTTCGAAAAATGCATTTACAAAAAATATTTAATATCCTTTCGTAACAGGAGAGAATTTTTTGCAATGTTGTTGTTTTGGAGTTGTGATAGTAGTAATTATATGTTATTATTAATATAATAATAATAAGTATAAGATGAGGGAGATATTTTGGGGGATTTGAACTTCTTCGACTTTCCTCTTAAATACGGCTCTGGTGGCAATATACTCATCACCAACAACAGCATCACATACTACAGTCGTCGTTAAAGTTTATAACCCAAGTTTTGATTATACGTGATTATACGTTTAATATTGAGTGGCTTTCCGTTCCCTTATCATCAATGATTGCTTGGTTCCTCTTGGGTATGGACATGATAAAATTCTGGAACAATTCCAGAACCATTTCGAACTATGAAACAGTTTTTGTCCCAGAACAAAGATCTTCGTGAGATCCTGACATCTTTTCAGAGACTTTCATCTTCAGAAGTTTCCGTAAGTTCCTAACCGGGTTGAAGCCAGGAGATTTCCTCGTCATTCCAGAGCTGAAATGAGTTTTTCCATAAAATCGTTCTTTTACAGTTTTAGCCGCGTAGCAAAATATACTATCGTACTGGAACTGTCCAACTTCTAACCTCAAGGGGTGCCACGTTGCTCCTGAGGTATCTGCCAGGATGCCACACTCTAAAAATTAGTATATATATTAAAGAATGTGCGGTTGTATAACTAAAATAAAAAAAAACATTTTACAATACCTTGCATCTTTATTAACTTTACATCTCTCTACTTGAGAGATTATTGAATCATTATTGAATCATTATAATCGTTGTTATAGTTAAGTAATTGAATATTAGTGGTTTTTAGCGATTTAGAAGTTTTCATAGCGTGCCGGCTTAATTTAACTTATACCTGTGACGGTTTAAACTAATTTTTAACTGCGCGATGCCGTCGCAGAAAGCGTCGTGTGTTAGGTGTAGGGTAAACCGGTGGTATTTGGAATTTAAGGATTATAACGGCTGTCCAATGGCGATTACCGATAGATCAGTTTGTTTCTTTTGCGAGTTCATGGAGGAATTAGTTGACATAAAACGCAGTGTACGTGAGGTAGCGGAAAGACTTGCAACGCTTAATGAGGGCAGGGGTAGGGCTACGGTTGACGGAGGCCGAACCAATACTAACGTTGAAGACGTTAGTAATTTAAAGGGTGAGGTGCGTAATCTAGTTTCTAGTTTAGGTAGCTTGTCGGGAAGGTTAGATAGAGTTGAGGTTAAGGTTAGTCCGAGAGTAGTAGATAGCGAGGGATTTAGAGAGGTTAAGGGTGGAGCTAGGCCACGTACGTTAGGTGATAGGAATCCCCCCCTATCGAGGTTTCGAAACCCTTCGCCCATTTGGAAAGGGACGTGAATGAGGGGGAAACTATTTTAATTGGGGACTCTTTAGTGCGCCATATGGACAAAGAGTTCGTTAAACGGAATCCAACCAAGAGGAGGAGGGTTTGTCTCCCAGAGGCCAGGGTTGACAGAGTTAGAGACGAAGTGGATAGGATTGACGTTGCCTCCCGTCACTCAATGTTGGTGACGATGGTAGGAGGCAACGACTCGTATAGGTCCGATACGAGAGTGCTGACCTTTTGGAGAGATATAGGAGGTTAATTAGGTCCTGAAGGGCGAGGTCAGATAGGTCTTTAGTTCTAGGTATTACCCCTAGCACGGGTTGGGTCTTAGAATTACGTCAAAAACAATATTTTTAATAACAAATTAGAAGAGATTTGTGCTGAGGAAAATGTACCTTCGTAAAGCTGTGGTCCGAATTCAGTGATCGTAGCCTTTTTATAAAAGATGGGGGTGCATTTTAATGAAATAGATAATGCTAGGCTAGGTAGGTTAATAGACGAAAACGTGCGAAAGCTGTATAGGTCGAAGCCTTCTTTAAACGTTGTGGGTCCGGGAAACGCGGGCCTGACGTGATAAAATAGTTTAAAACGCGGGCCCGTGGTAAAAAATAACTTAAACGTCTTTTATTGTAACGCGCGTAGTATTAGAAATAAATTAAATGAATTTAAGGCGATAATTATTCCGGCAACTATGATATAGTTGCTATCACTGAAACTTGGTTAAATACCGTGGCTCGGGACTTGGGGGAACTTGATATACCGGTTTTAAACTCTTTACTATGATAGGTTACATAGGTTTGGTGGAGGCGTTTGCTGTACATTCGTAATTCCCTTAGGGCTATCGAGGTTAAGTTAGATTTTCCGGCACAATTAATGCGATATGTGTTGAAGTTAGGGCGCGTAGTATTAGTTTTAATTTTGTTGTTGTTTATAGACCTCCCGTTCAACCCCTCGATACAGATGCAAGATTTTACTCACTTCTTGGTAATTTATTGACAATCGGAATAGTATAATTGTCGGAGACTTTAACTGCCCTAATGTTAATTACGAGAATTTTACTGTAATGAGGAGGGTTTGAGATTGGTTGAGTTTATGGACGATAACTTTTTACGACAGTTAGTTACCGAACCAACGCGCGGTAACAATATTTTAGATTTGGTGATGACGAACGGCGAGAATATAGTCGAAGGTTTAGAAGTAGGCGAGAGTTTAGGATGTAGTGATCATCAAATTCTTAGGTTTAAGTTAGCGATAAAAAAATACTCAGGATAGTAACGTAATAGAAGTCCCTGATTTTCGTAGGGCTAATTTTGCTAGTTTTGCTGATAGGATGAGAGTAGTGGACTGGGATAACTTATTTATGGGCAATGACACAAATTTACGTTGGGTGGCGTTTAAAGAAAGTTTTAGGAATACTGAAAGGGAGTTTATTCCTCGTAGGCCCAAGCGCGCTAGAAATCGTGGTAGGCCGAAGTGGTGGACTAGGGAAATAGGAGAGTTTATAAACGAGCGTAATAGAGCGTATAAACTTAGTAAGCGCAATGGCACGGCAGCTAACTTTAATAGATGCATCGAGCTTAGACGTCAGGTTGAAAGATCAGTTAGGAATGCCAAGCGTAATTTAGAGATACTTATAGCTGCGGATAGTAAACATAATCCAAAAAAGTTTTTTGAATACGTAAATAATCGTAAGCCGGTAAAAGATAACATAGGCCCTCTAGTGGATGTTAATGGCGCTTTGGCTTCTGACGCTCAGGCGATGGCGGGTATTTTCAATAACATTTTTGCGACAGTTTTTACCGTAGAAGAGTAAATAATGTCCCCGACGTGGACGATATCGTTCCATTAGTAGCGAGACTATTTTGGATGAAATAACTGTTTACGAGGCTGAGATTGCGCATTATATCGATAGGCTAAAAGTTAGCAAGGCTCCAGGCCCTGACGCTTTTTATCCCAGACATTTGAAAGATTTGAAAGAAGTTATCGTAGGCCCCTTAACGAAGATTTTTAATCAGTCACTCGAAACAGTTGAAACGGGGATTATTCCTGAAGACTTCAAATTAGCTAACGTCACGCCTATTTTTAAAAAAGGCGACCGCGCAGTAGCTAGCAATTATAGGCCTATTAGCTTAACGTCAATTGTCGGTAAACTTTTGGAATCCGTAGTTAGGGATCGTAAGCACACCGGACAAAAAATTAGTCACCCCTCTCAGAATGTACCTAATAACGTGTGACGGCGCCTCTGGCCTTGATAACCGCACGAATCCGGCGAGTTTAGTATGCGGAGGTACGCCTGCTGGTTCAAATTCATCGTCACTGGAACGAGAGGGCCCATTTCGTGGTACGAAAAACATCCCCAGAACATCACGGAACCACCTCCAGCCTGAACAACACCTTCGACGCATTCAGGATTAAAGGCTTCATTGGACCTGCGATGTACTCGTCGCCTCCCATCATTGGAGAACAAACAAAAACGGGACTCATCGGACCAAATTACACGTTTCCAATCTGCCGCAGTCCAGTTTTTTGTGCCCTGAGCTCATTTATAACGTGCCAATTTGTGACTTGCTGTTAACAGCGGCCTCTTCCGTGGTACCCTGCTCCAGATGTCCATCGCATGAAGTTCTCGTCGCAATCCGTCGTTCGGAAATTGGTCGCTGGAGAACCTCATTGGTTTCTTGGAGCAATGTTCTCTGGTTGAAAACGATTTGCAGTTACTAGACGAGAAACATGGCGGTGGCCCCTATTGTCGAGAATTGTTTTCCGGCCACAGTTACGCCGTCGATTGTCAGTTGATTGCGAACTACACCACTCTTTGTAAACTCGCTGGACAGTACGCGTTGACACACCAACAAATTGGGCTACTTCAGACATTTTGTGTCCGTGGGCTCTGCCAAACACGATGGCTCCTTTTTGCCACTGAGTAACGTCTGCCTCACGACCCATTTTGCAGACTATATCCAACACACACTTTGTTCTTCACCAACCTCACGAAACAGATCTGATCCTGTTCTACGTCACCGCTACTTGTCACTTACCAATGCTACATCAGCGCCCTCTGTGTGACCTTGAACTTCCTACTATCGGTGCTATTAGGGGTGACTAATTTTTTGTCCGGTGTGCTTATTATCGATCACTTAGAAAGTAGAGATTTGATTAATAGTAGTCAGCATGGGTTTCGACGCCATAGGTCTTGTTTAACTAATTTGTTAGAATTTTATAACGAAATAGTGCGCGAATACGATAGGCATAGAGCAGCTGACGTTATTTATTTAGATTTTAAAAAGGCGTTCGATACAGTTCCGCATAAGAGACTAATTGCGAAGGTTAAAGCGCACGGTGTACGCCAGGGGTCCCCAACCTTTTTGTGCCGAAGAGCACATTCAAGACTACCGGTAGTGCGGCGGGCACCATTTACTTTTTCAAGGCAAATTCAAGGCAGTACGATGAACAAGGATGGGCTAACTAAGAATCTTAGAAAAATGATCAAAACGATAACTTAATTTATTTATAAAGAAATAATTATTTTCAAATAAATGAGCATCTGTTTCCGTAATTAACTTCTAAAATTTAATAAAATGTTAAGTATGTTACATATTTTAAATATTTAGTAACTAAATATTTAAAATATGTAACATACTTAACATTTTATTAAAAATTTAAATAAAAACTTATCAATCGTAGTCAGTCAGTGGGGGGCACACGCAAAAGGTCGGCGGGCACCATGGTGCTCGCGGGCACAGGGTTGGGGACCACTGGACTATACGCGGTCAGGTAGCTAACTGGTTAGAAGAATGGCTTCGTGCTAGGAGGCAGAGGGTCGTAGTTAATGGTAGTGAATCCGGGTGGTTAGATGTAGGTAGCGGGTCCCACAGGGTTCAGTCTTAGGCCCATTGCTATTCGTAATTTACATTAACGACATAGATGTAGGATTGACTAGTAACGTGTCAAAATTCGCGGACGATACTAAAATAGGCGGTAAGGTTGTTAACGAGGACGATAGAAATAGGATCCAAGACGATGTAAATAGGATTATGGAGTGGACAGATAAGTGGCAGATGCAATTTAACGTAGACAAATGTAAAGTTTTGCATATAGGTTCTCGCAACAATAATTACACGTACACGATGGATGATACGGAGTTAGCGAGCGTTGACGAGGAAGTAGATTTAGGCGTACGCGTATCTAAGGATTAAAGGTTAGGAACCAGTGCCTGGAGTCTGCGCAAAAAGCTAATAGGATGTTAGGCTCATAGCGCGTAATTTCGAATTTAAATCGAGGATATATTTGCCCTTTACAAGTCCCTAGTCAGGCCTCATTTAGAATATGCCGTTCAGTTTTGGTGCCCGTACTTGCGTGAGGATATTGATAGGTTAGAAAGGTTCAGCGTCGTGCCACGAAACTTATTCCGTCATTGCGCAATAAGCCTTAGAGATAGGATTAAAGAGTTAGACCTGTATTCAACTCGAAACTAGAAGATTAAGGGGGGAACTTATTGAAGTTTTCAAAATCGTTAATAACATCGATAACGTAAATTTTGACAAATTGTTCACTTTCGATAATAGTAATGCTCGCAATAACGGATTTAAGTTGCGTGGCAGACGTTTCATTACTAATATCGCTAAAAACTTCTTTACGTTTAAAGTAATTGATAATGGAATAATCTTCCCGCGTCAGTCGTTCATTCTACCAGCGTTAATATGTTTAAGAACCGTCTTGACAGACATTTTAAAGTATTAACGTTGTTTAATATAAAAAACAAAGTTAGCAACAGGACTCTGGTGGTGGTGCTCGAGGATGAGTCTGTTGACGATGAATGCCAGCTTGTGACATGCCAGCGTGTGATGCCAGCAATAAAATTATTAAAAAAAAAAAAAAAAATTAGACTAACACGAACGTAGATGTAGCTCGTATCGTAAACTACCCACTTTTTGTTTAACTTTACCTACTTTTTTCTTTTTTTTTTACTTGCATGTCTGTAACTCTCTTTCTTTCATGTTTGTAGTTTGCATGGTATGACGTGAGTTAAGATTGTGTTTGCATGGTTTGTAAGCGTTTCTTATTTTACTTCTTTTCATCTTTCACCCCTCTCCTATTCTCTCCGACTATTTTTTCTGACTTGTCGGCAGTGGCCGGCGGATGATGATGGTGAGTCTTTTTTCTCTTTTCTGAATGAAAGTTACCCACGAATGATAGGTTTGCTCCTTACGTAACCCCTTATTCTCTTCTCTTCTCTTAACCCCCTACTCTTTCCTTTCTCTCTGGCTAACCTTAGAGTGGATCTTGGGGTCTTTGTTAGCCTTAGCTTCTGTAGATCTGTAGATTATAGTGAGACCACTGAGGACGATCTATCTCTTTTACTAAACTGGGTATATCCACATTTATGTCGGTTGTAGAAATTCTCAACAAATGTGACAGTAATTCATTTGTTAAGGAAGGACAACAACGAGACTTTAGAAATTTCATGTAGGTAAAGGCGCTCTCACGCAAGTAAGTACTTGCAAACATAGAGCAAAATTTAGGGTGGAGTGAAAAAAACGTTTTTCAGAATTCAGTTTTGTAGGGGCATCCAAAAGTTAGTCTGTGGTACCAATAAGAAATCTGTAAAATATTACCTACCTGCGACATCAACTTCACCGGCCCCAAGGAGGTCAAAGATTTTGCCTTTCAGGTGTCCCCAAAAATTAAGGAAAAATTCAAAGATTTAAGCGTATCTTCCGTTGTGTTTATGGTAGGAAAATCATTTTTGTTTCTTGTGATTTGTCCATTTATGTTCCTTAACTTTACTTTTATACACTTTTTCTCATTCCTCACAGAAATTTGGAAAATTTGGTATTTCATGAAAAATACTAACAAAAAATAGGAGGTTTTATTGCTTTCGTTGATTGGTTGATGTTAAGCGTCATTCAGTGATTCAGTTTTCTTTTAGAAGCCCATAAAATAGCTGCATGGTTTTAAATATATTGATTTATTGGAGCAGCTCTCCGCTAATTTAAGCTAGATACGAGCCATGCATATCTCGGCTTAAATTACTCAGAACTCACCACGTGGAGTGGCTGCTCTTTGAGTTCCATCCTAACCCACCCACCACAATAATTTAGAAAGCCTCTTATTCAGTTTTGAAGTCTCTCTTGGTTTCAAATGATTTCATTATTGCTCGAGATGCAGTTTTTCTAACGTAGCCATCTCTCCTCTCACTTCCAGAAACTGCTCTTGCCGCTTCTGTTACAAATTTGATACTACTTTCTACTGCTTGTGTATGACAAGGGAATCGAAGAGTTTTAATTTCGTTAGTTTTCTCAGCCAATGATGTCAACTCCTCTTTGGGAATGGTTCGGCTCCGGGAGCCGATCGGCACTCTGACCGTGCCACGCACAGGCCGTCGACTGCCAGTCTGGCCAACCGTAGACAGCCCGCTGCACGGATATTTGAGGAAGTTTGGCCACCAGCGCGTTGATGTTTCGGTTTGACGTCCTCTCTTCTTCGCGTTGACATGTCCCGCGCTGGAGGATACAGCCACTGTCAGAAGCTTCCTCGTCAGCTGCTAACACTTTTTTCACGTTGTTCTAGCTAACTGTTCAGAGGTTTTTATAAACAAATCTCAGTTTTCTGCTCCAAACGGCTCTTTCTAATTTTAAAATTGATTATTCAAGGAAGGAAGATGTTGACTTCTATTTTGCGGCAACAAAATCAACCATTACCTTGCTTACAAGCAACACAAAAGAACATCAGATAACTCCACAGCTTACACTAAACAACACCAACATTCCACACACTCATAGAACCAAAATACTTGGGGTCACATACAACACATCATTATCTTTTGTAAACCACATTCAGGACATTAAAAACAAATGTACGTCAAGACTTAACACGCTTAGGGTACTAACAGGCACAAACTTTGGACACCAGCATGAAACAACATCACTCATATACAAATTCGCTCAGTTATGGACTATGCTAGCCCATGCTGGGCACCCATTATCTCAAACACACACATAAACACCTTACAGACAATACAAAACAACGCACTTCGTATCATTACAGGATGCACTCAAACAACACCAATAGAACACCTGCACACAGAAACAAAAATACTGAAATTTAGGAAACATTTAGACATGAGAGGAACACAATTCATGGCAGCAGCGACGATTAACCTACAACACCCTTGCCACAACACCAATAGAACACCTGCACACAGAAACAAAAATACTGAAAGTTAGGAAACATTTAGACATGAGAGGAACACAATTCATGGCAGCAGCGACGATTAACCTACAACACCCTTGCCACTACATGTACAATCATGCACCAACACCTCGCACCATTAAGGTAACACCAGAGAGACATTATAACTAAATACTCCATTCCATACCACGCCCCACAGACATCACACAGTACAGAAAACACATACACACACACCTAACCCACAAAGCACTGACACGACTCGGTCCGAATGCGGTCAGAGATCAGCCTGAGCAGATCAGATTGAGTTAACTTAGTACGATTCCGATGTGGACATCACCCCAACTTACAGACAATAAACACAGACTAGACAACTCCACAGACGACACCTGCCACCTGTGCCAGGACACACCACAAACAATTGAACACATTATGACAGACTGTACCACTCTAGCACAACATGAACACAACACAATATCACTAGTGCGCTGAACCTCTCGTCCACTCCGGAGAGGGCGATCGGTTACCTGCGTGCCGCCGGCTTGCTCGATCAGGGTGAGCTGATCGGCTAAACAACACCAACAACAACTCCTCTTTGGTTGAGTGTTTTGTCAATGGTGGCTCAAGCCTGATGGGACTATCTGTCCAAAATATAATATCAATGTAGTCAAATGCATGGAAATTTAGCTTCGGTACACTGAACTCGCGAATGCTTTTCATTTTTTCACCTTGAGATCTTGCTACTTCGATCCTTCGTATTGCCAATTTTCGAATGTTTGGCCGGTTATCAGTAATCATTGCAAGAAGAAGGTTCTCATTCTCATTTGTGAAGGTCCGAGATTAATTAATGGCTTTGTCGTGAGTTTAAACGGCTCCTCATACTTTTGTGTAACCCTTTTCCTTTTTTCCATCCTTTTGGTGACCACTTTATCTACGGGTCCAATCATCATTTTTCGAGACGTTCGTTGGTCATTGAGGAAATCCCTTTCCAGAACAGCAACTTTTCGGTCTTTCACACAACGACATGTCAGCAAGTCTTCGCATTTACAAGAAGCTATATCAAAGAGCTTCAGTGAGTCAAGTTTAAATTTGTGAAGCAATGCTTGATAGGATGCTTCGTCTTTCCGCCCTTTGAATTACTTCAAGACATTTTGATATTTTTCGTACTGCGCTGCGTTATGGTCTTATGATGGCTAGTTGGAATAGAAGCGCGATCCAATACAGTCTTTACTTTTTGGGCAACGACTGTATCAACATCATAAATTTATGTATTAGCTTCTCCCGACTTAATTCTTTCCTGTCTAACATAAAGGAAATACTGAAGTATATCTTCGGACGAAGGCAAATAATCAGTGAGAGATCCTTTGGTGGTTCAAAGAATGGATTCAGCTGTTGAGTATTCCTTGTCTTCCTTTTTGCTGATTCATTCGCGGTCATGGAAGCCATGCCTAATTTCGCTTTGTGCGTCGGAATGGAATTAGACTATATTAGTAACTGTAAATATTTTTAGCGAATTAGATTCAATATAAAAATTCATCAAAGCACTCAAATAATCTGAAAAGAGAGATATAAATTATAATGTAATATAGTATAAATAACAAACCCTAAATAATATAATTATGAAATAATTTAAATCTGTGAAAATCTAAACAAATGGAAACCTTAAAATGGTGCTAAAACATCTTCCAAAGTTGAGAAACTCAACGAAAGATATAAAAATTCCTATTTTTTGTTAGTATTTTTCATGAAATATCACATTTTTCAATTTTTTGTGATGAATTGGAGAAAAGTGTATAAAGGAAAAGTTAAAGAACATAAATAGACAAATCAAATGAAACAAAAATGATCTTCCTAGCATAAACACAACGGAAGATACGCTTAAATCTTTGAATTTTTCCTTAATTTTTTGGAGGACCTGAAAGGCAAAATCTTTGACCTCCTTGGGGCCGGTGAAGTTGATGTCGTAGGTAGGTAATAATTTACAGATTTCTTATTGGTACCACAGACTAACTTTGGGGAGCCCCTACAAAACTGAATTCTAAAAAAGGTTTTTTCATTCCACCCTAGAGCACATCCTTAATCCAAACTCTCTTAAGTTTGGATACCGTTTTTGGGGGTAAAAGTCCGAAGAAGTCCCCGCCTTTTTCCGCCCTTCCACTGAAAAAGGGGCTTGCCTGTAAATTACACAGTTCCAACTGAAAAATCTGCGCCTTCACGCAGTTCCTCGGCTAGTTCTGCACACGAAGGAAAATGAGTGAGGTAATTTTTTTCCAAAGGTTTGGAAGCTCACAAGAAATTATGTTAATAAGTATTTTAACCTGAGCAAATGCACCTAAAAACGTTTTTAAAATAGTTTATTTATAATATTTTGGAGACTTAACCGAGGGCCGTAAACAAATGTGCTGAAGGCCGCCAGTTGGACAGCTCACAGTCGTATCTTTTGGTCAAAACCAGAGTTTTTCTGTGTTCTGGGCAATAAAACGCCACCGAACCATGATTTTTGGAGGGTATTTCGTGGTGTCAGTGCAGTATTTGGTATGATGTCATTGATTAGGTGGATACCTGAAGTATAGACAGATGAGCCTGCCTAAATTGCATGATCTGGATTTTTTCGTTGAAATCAATCTTGGCCCATTGTTTAGCCGTCTACTCAGCACTTATTTGCAAAGAGAGATGCTTCTTTTCCGCTTTTCATTTAGCAGTGATTTTATTTCGCTGGTCTTCTTGCAACTAAATTACTATCATTGTTAAGCCTCCATCGAATTCTACTGACAGGAGGAGGGAGTTCCTTCTGCATCTGGGATTTGGTGGTAAAGGGGTTGACCTTTCACTTCTTTCTGATCACATTATCAGTGCAAACATTTGCGTCCTGCCGGATCTTGTTTTTTGGCTTGCACTCCCCATCCTCGAAAATAAATTTTTGTCTTGCATACAGCTGACCGAGACACCTGAAATCGGGAAGCTACCTACTTTTAGTGTTTTTATATAAATTTGCACCACATCTCCCTTCTCTGGATAAATTTTACGTTTTCTGCTCATTCTTATTTGTAAGTTAAGATGTAAAATGGCGTTTTGTCGAACTAAATTAGCAAAAGTAATATTAACATTGTTGGGGCATCAATATGGCATACTGATTATTGATACAAATTGTTTTTCTAAACTGCTGCAAAAGTTTGATTTGATTCAGGTATTTATATTATGTACAAACATACATCACATTTATTAATTAAATGAAAATAATAGGTAATGTTATTCAGACAGTTTTGACTTTATGTAGAATGAAATATACGAGATTTGTGTTTTATATCATTACTTAAAAACTTTTCAAGAAATGCAGAAAATGCACTTGACTCTTGGTTTTCATTGCTATGGAGATAAAAACTGTTCCTGGAATACATTACTTTATATTTTCACATACTTTAGCATGTTTCAGTTCATGAAGCAAGAACCAATTGATAATAAGTGTCATTTTTTAACTTTAAATATAATGAATGCAAAACTACAACGAAGAAGGACATTTTTCAGAAGTTTGTAAGTGATTCCAAACTTTGGCCACGATTGTACACAGCAAGTGCAGCTTTCATTTACACCATCGACTAGAAAAACACACGCATACACACACACACACGCTCGTGCTCTTGAGTGATCTTTGTGCTCGTTTGTACGTGCTTGTTCCTGGAGGTTTCACGTGCGCCCTCCCGGCCCTAGCACCCAAGGATGATGGGGTTCGACCCTGCAGTCCTTGTCATCCTTGGTCTTTTTCCACTTCGACTGTCCCCTCCACCCTTTCTTTTTCCCCTGTCTTTCCTCTCACTTTTTCTTTGTTTTTCCGCCGAGATATGCTCTTTTAAATAGAGGCGAATCGGTTCTTCCCGAACTTTAATATATATATATATATATATATATATATATCAAAGAAACTACATTAGAATTAAATAAAATTTAAAACAAATAAAGATAAAAATGATTCTCAAGTCAACATCAGAGAGAGAAAACGAAAGAACGGAAACTCCAAACATCAACTATCATCGTTTTTCAATTTGCAAATATTTCATGTCGAGATTACATATAAACAGAAGAAATATTGAAAGTTGAAACATTACAGCGGAGACAATTAAAAAAAAACAAAGTAGTTATGAAGAACACGTCTGTCGAAGTACGAAACTGGATATGAACATTACATCAAAAGTTTTGAAATAAAATAAATAATTATAATATATTTGAAGCATAGAGTTTAGCAGTTTAGCATTTAGCAGAAAATATTGCAGACGAATTATTATTGGTAAGCACTAAGCATGTCAAATAGTAGAGTTCAGATATTTACGCTACAAATTAAAGACGTTAATCCAGTGGCTATTAAAAATTTTTACAGGCTTCCAAAAGCAACTGAAAACAAAATAAAGTTTGTAATACATTAAATTCACTAATAAATCCAATACCAAGAATTTTTTTATAAGCTCAAACTTTATCTGCATTGAGGAAAAGCAATAATGTCCTTTTTTTAAAAAAAAAACCTTTTGGGAGCATGTATCAAAGGAAGACCGAATTCAAGCAGAAGATAAACCATACTAAATAAAATTTATGAAAAGTTCAGGAAGCTGATACAAAAGGAGAATCCATTGGAGGTGATTTTGACAAAGAACAGCAACATAACAATAAATGTAGGTATTAACCCAAGCAAAATTGCTAACTGTAACTTCAAAGCAAAATTTCTAACTGTAACCTTATACAAGTGCAAACGAAATACAAGGAAAGAAACACGACACTTAAAACAGAAGGAAATCATATTTGAAAGATGAAATTGAAGTAAAATATACTAAGAAATTAATGTAAAACTAAATGGAATTAACTGGTAAGCTTTACCTGAAAATGAAACATCAGAAGAAAGCTTATCAATACCAGAACTAAGTAGAACTCTCTAAAATGTATAAACATTACTCTTGTTTACAAAGCTGGAAACAGAGCCGTGTCAAAGAACTATCGATCAGTAGCACTCGCGTCAATTATACAAAATGTTTTGAAAGAATAATTGCAGAATAAATTGAAAGAAAAGGAGATATATATACAAAGAATTTACTTATACCATTGATAAATGTGATTGTAGAATTATTGCCTGCAATCCTAAAAATATACAGGGTGTTTCAGGTCGACCCTAGAAATATAGAAATTGGCGGAATTTGTAGTTTGTATTTGGTATTTGGTATTTGATATTTTGGTATTTTGGTATTTCTAGGATTGACCTTAAACATCCTGTACATATAAGCGTTGCTGGAAAGCGGAGTCTATAAATCGCTAAGTTTTGTAAGTCCAATATTACAAAAATGTACCAGTAGCTAAGGTTGAATTCGGGTATTCAAAAATTGAGCCCCATCACAATTCAGGAACAGTATAAGACCCCCCTTCCTGATCATAAATTATAATTAACCCGGCATTACTCAGGTGGGGTGTCACAAATCTCACATGTATAGATGGCGTGCAACTTGTGTGTGTATGTGTGAGTTTGAAATTTACATATCCCGGAGGGTAAAAATGTGCCCTTCATGTGTCGCAGTTATGATTTGATTAAGATAGGGACTTTTTATATATTTCTCTAAATGAAATAAAAAAAATTGCTTGGGGGTTTCTTACACCTCACCTGAGTCATGATGTGATTTTTGAGAACAAATACACTTTAATTACTGTTACGCGTAACAACTGCAAAACAAAATTACGTAATTTTTGTCAGTAACCGTAACTTTGCTTAGTAACGTTCCGATAATTTTCTTGTCGGCACTTCCATGTAACATTTGCATGTGTAACTTTTTCATAACAAACATATACTTACTGTACAGTAAATCAGACAAGATTTTCGAAGGAAAACTGGCACACACACACACCCAAAGCGGTAAATAAGATATTTAATAATCATTTACGGCATAATTATCAATAATTAAAACAAAAATATAATATAAATCAAATTTCATTCCCCGGACAAAATTTTATACCTGAAAGGACTCATGCAAGAAACCGGAGCAGATTTTGCATGCCTCACTCACGGAAACCCATCTGAAGGACTTCCAGGCGAACTGTGAAAACTGTGAGTTCTATATTGACAAAAAAGAAATACAAATTGACAACTGTAACATCCTCCGCGCCGACAGAATAGTGAGACGACGTAAAGGAGGATGTGCTATTTACACACACGAAAGGCATATGACAAAAATGACTATAAGTACCTCAAACAGCTACGTAGAATGTGTAGCAGCAAAAGTTGAAAAATTAAATATGGTACTAATTGTAATGTACAGACCCCCGAACACGCCAACTTCAAAATTCTCAGATTCCATTACAGAGGTAAGAAATTGGGTAAAAGATCTACACTCTCCAACCCCCAAATATTTTTCTCTGTGGTGATTTTAAGTTTCCATTCATGAAATATAAAAGGACAGGAAAAAATATATGTATACACCAGGACAAGGGGGACACACGGGAAGACCAGGAGCAGGTAAAAATGCTACTAGCTCTAGCTGGCGAATTTATGCTAACACAAGAAAAAACAACTGCCTAGATTTGGTATTCACAAACAACAGCAACCTAATTGATAATGTAGAAATATCCCCAACTACAATATCGGATCACAACATTATTGAAATAATAACCAATATAAAAGCAACAGGAAAGGAAAGAACACGAACAACAGAAAGAAGCAAATTCGAAATTTTTAATTTTCACTCCAAGGCTATAAACTGGGAAGGTGTTGCGTCCACCATGGAAGTAATATAGATTGGAAAACCATCTTCAAGACCAAGACAACGGAAGAGATGTTAATGACCTTAGAGGAGAAGACGTTGGAAATTGTGGAAAGACATGTCCAAAAATACAACAAAGAGGAAAGAGAAGCAGGTTCGAAAGACAAAAGAGGTAATTGTTTCGAAAGAGAAAAAGAGTGACTGCAAAATTAATTAACTGTAAAGATAACAACATCAGGAAAATATTAAATGATAAATTGCAGAGTATCGATTGCGTCATACAGGAACTAATTGAGAAGCATACAGAAAAAGAAGAAGACGACGCTATAGAAGCGATAAAGGTTAACTCAAAGTACTTCTATAATTTTGCAAATAGGAAGTCGAAAAACCATACGACTATCGAACCTTTGAAAAACGAAGACAGTGCTTTATCTGATGATCTAACAGAAGTATCTGAAATATTAAGAGCTCAGTACGAATCATCTTTCAGTATCACAAAAACTGACAAACTAATATGCGATAGAAATGCGTTCTTTGAAGAAGAACTACAAGGGGAAAGTATAACGGACTTCGACTTTACGACAGATGATATTACACAAGCTATAGGGAAACTAAAAGCACACTCACCGGCAGGATCGGACAAATGGAATGCCACACTGATCAAAAACTGCAAAAATGCAATCGCTGAGCCCCTATATTGGATATGGAGATGATCACTAGACACGGGAGAAATACCGGGCATCCTGAAGAGCGCGAACATAGTCCCAATAGAGGAGGAGATCGATCCGAGGACAAAAACTATAGGCCAGTGTCGCTTACATCTCATCTCACTAACATATTTGAAAGAATAGTTAGACAAAAAACCTCTGACTTTTAGGAAACTCAGAAAAAATTAAATGATAACCAACATGGGTTTCGGTCAGGCAGATCATGCCTATCACAACTAATGGAACACTACAACAACATTATTGATGCACTGGAAAGTAATGAAAACTATACATAGACTTTGCCAAAGCGTTCTGCAAGTGTGACTATGGAATCATAATACATAAATTGAAATATATGGGAATAATAGGAAAAGTAGGGAAATGGATATATAATTTCCTTAGTGAGCGGCGGCAAGTCGTTACAGTACAAAGAGTATCTTGATCAGAATCAGAGGTCCTCAGCTCAGTACCACAAGGAACAGTATTAGCTCCACTACTCTTCATAATCATGCTGCTACCTGTCAAAGATGAGGACGTTACTAGAGACCAGGGCCGCCGAGAGGGCGGGGAAGCCGGGATAAATCCCCGGGGCCCGGACCTCAAGGGGGCCCGAAAAGAGGAGGGATAAAATCTAAAAATATTAATAAAGCAATTGATTAAATAACAGAGATGAAATGTAATTAATGAACATACATTTTCTAGAGATTATCATAGTCAAACTGAAACATAAAATATCTGCGGTCCACCAATACCCAAGACCGACTGACAGATCTGGGAACCATTGCAATTGAAAGCCAGTTAGCCCGTACTTTAAATTTCATCAGAATCATTTACCACTTTGCTAGAGAGAAGGCAAAGAAAGAACACTTCTAATTATGAAAATCTTGCAGTAAACAGTTGTCTTGCCTGCATGGACTGGTACTGCATTTGTAAATTGTATGGTGATAAAATTAATATAATTGATTCGAAAAATAAAATGGTCATTTTCTTCCCAGTTGTTTATTCATACTGTATGTTTTGAATAGTGACTTGGACATGTAATCACTTTGCTTGTTATATACACAAAAAACATTCATAATAAAATACTGAGTAAACAGGGGGGCCCATAGATCAATCCTTCCCCGGGGCCCGGGGCAGCTCTCGGCGGCCCTGCCAGAGACAGCACAGTAACATCCTTTGCCGATGACACAAAGATCAGTAGAGAAATAAGAAACCCAGAAGATATAGGATCTCTACAAACCGACATGAACAGAATCTACAAGTGGACAGAAGACAACAATATGAAGTTTAACACTGAGAAATTTCAGCTATTACGGTACGGAAAAGGGAGGACCTAAAATCCATGGAATATTATACCCAAAATGGACAGGAAATTCAGAGAAATTCTAAAGCAAAAGATTTAGGGGTTGTAATGACTGATGATGCGAAATTTGAAACACAAAATAAGAGAAGTAAACAGAAAAGAGAATAACTGGACAGATACTGAGAACCTTTAAACGAAGGGATAGGAATATAATGATTCCTCTACCGAAAACCCTGATCATACCCAAATTGGAATACTGCTCGGTCGTAACATCCCCATATAAAAAAGAAGACATTAGACATCTAGAAGGGACTCAGAGAAGCCTCAAAGCCAAGATCAATGGGTGCAAAGAACTAAATTATTGGGAAAGGTTATGCGAATTAAACCTATATTCAGTGGAAAGGAGGATACACACACACACCATTATTTACACTTGGAAAATAATGGAGAAACTAGTCCCTAATCTTACTCTGAACCCTGTAACTCCCGAAACAACAGCGGAAAGTAGAAAAGGAAGACTGCGTCGTGTTCCCAAATTAAAGGCTAGAAAGGGAACACCCTTAACCCTGAAAGAAAATACTTTTGTTGTGAAAGGACCAAAACTGTTTAATCAGCTGCCCAATGACCTAAGGAACACGAGTGGTGTTGCGGTGGACATCTTCAAAAGAAGATTAGACGTCTGGCTCGGAACAATCCCCGATGAGCCGGGCGTACCTGGCTATGTGAAGCGGAGAGTACAAGAAACCAACTCACTACTTCACCAGGCCAACTCGAGAGGAGGAGCGACAAGGTTGACCTTCGTGAAATGAGGAATCATCGCACGGAACATTTGAAAGGTTGAAAGGTGTATATATATATATATATATATATATGATTGAAAATGAAAACGCCATTTTGTTTCCATTTTGTAAACCTGTTGGAGGCTACATTTGTTTTGCTTGCGATTTACTTCTAAATAATTTATTAGAAATTTAATATGATTAATATAATTTTGTATAATAACGTACATATGAGTAAAGTTAAATGAGAAACACCATTTACAGTTCAGAAGTTTATATATACTGTATATAATATATATATATATATATATATTATATATACAGGGTGGCCCATGAGCCCCAATCGGTTATAATTAAAGCGAAAATACAAAAAAAATCAAACAAAGTAAAAAGTTTATAATAAGTTTAGAAATATTTATTGATTATTTTTAAAAAATAATCAATTTTTTTTAAAATTTTTTTTTTTTTTTTTAAATTCGCTAGGTGAATTTTCGCTTTAATTATAACCGATTGGGACTTCAGGGCCACCATATATATATATACCTCGTTGACCTCGTTGCGGTTCCGTGCGTCGGTCTCTCTTCACACGAAGGTCAAGCTGGTGGCCCCGCCTCTAGGCCTGGCTTGGTGGAGGAGCGAGTTGCTCTCTTGCGCTCTCCAAGACTTGAAGACTTACATTATACATGCGTCTGGGTGGTGTAGTGGTTAGCGTTGCTGACTACGAATCCATCGGCCCCGGGATCGACACCCGTTGACGGCAGGCGGCGCGCAGCAAAACCCACCTGTTCATCCTTCTATACAATAAAGAAATTGGTTGGTAAATAAATGGGTACCCTGGGTAGTCTAGTGGCTTAGACGCTGTGCTGCTGGTGGGGCGTGGTTCGGATTCCACATTAAACTGTAGGTGTAAGGTGGAGTGAAAAGCTTGACCTTCGTCAGAATGAACAATTCGGGCGGAAGTAAACCAAAGGTTACCAAAGGTATACTGAAAAACTTCCATTCTAGATTTACACTCCGAACATGCTTAGTTCAAATTTGTTCGACTCTTTTGAACTAATTTATATACCACTGAGAAGAGTTTGTGAGATAAGGTAATACATACCACAATCAACCATGCTTTAATTTTTAAAGAATAATCATTTATCGTACGTTTCCTCTCACGTAAACTGCGAATTTTCCTGAGCAAGACCAACGCGCATACGCAGACAAAGCAATTCTCAAAAATACTTTCGAATATATTTTATTTCAGAGTAAAATTACAAAATAAGTTAGTTTAGATTTTTCGTTTATGAAAAAAAATTATATTAAATAATGAATATTCAAAAATATTTGTCTTATATTCTTTTAAGCGTTTTTTTTCATTATGTTTGTCGTACGCCAGGCAGCTCAGCTAAACAGTAACCAAGTTTATAATTACATTTAATTGTAAAACATAAGTATGAAAACGTGTTTACAGTTGCTTTATTTTAATTAGAATCTCAGTTTTATAATATGCTGTAACCTACATATTAGGAATTACACAAGTTATGGAACTTTATAAGTTATATCTATCTGGAATTGTGTTAAAAACGTTAAGCCTAAGTTACCCAGTTTAGAGGAATAAAACCAACAAAACGTTAAGGAATTGTTATGAAACCAAATATGTTGCACGTTGATTTCAATATTACGTTTAAATGTGTAACTTATGTGTAATTTATGTGTAAGATCTTTTAGGGGAGTATAAATGAAGATTCCAAAGATAGTATACTTCGGTAACCTTTGTTTTGTTTCTGCCCAAATTGTTCATTCTGACGAAGGTCAAGCTTTTCATCCCACTTTAGACCTACAGTTTAATGTGGAATCAGAACCACGCCCCACCAGCAGCACAGCGTCTTAACCACTAGGCTACCCAGGGTATCCATTTATCTACCAACAATTTCTTTATTGTGTGGAAGGATGAACAGCTGGGTTTTGCTGCGCACCGTCTGCCGTCATCGGTTCTCGATCCCGGGGCCGATGGATTCGTAGTCAGCGACGATAACCATTACACCACCGAGGCGCATAACTGTATCATTTGCAGATATACAGTAATTTGTAACTAAATTTCTGATTAGGCAGACCACACAGTGAAGCTATAAAATAACAAATCAAAAACTTGTCACTGATGTCACTGACACGTCGTGTAGTTGTTGCACATTGATTTCAAACTTGTCCGAAATGTGTCTTTGATAGGTTCGAAATGAACACGGTTTTCCCCATTTTTTGTCACTTCACTTCACTTCACTCAGTTCAGTCAGCTTCGTAGATCCGAGGAAGACATCGTGGAGACTGAAAATACGTGTTTCATGCTCGTCACCTTGGTGTGTAGCCATGCATGCTGGTGATACATCAGTAACATGTCACGAGATTATCGTGCTACTTTGGTGTGTGGCTTGCCTAATGAAGATAATTACATAAAAATGATACGATAATGCAAAATATCAACCCTGTACAAAAAAAGCTGAAAAGAACAATATGAAGTTCGTTAATATAAATTCCAACTGACTGTATAGATATGGTGACAATTAACAAAATAAACCAAGCAACTTACACAATTACATCAAAATACTAAATCACAGATTTAGGAAAAATAATAGTTGAATGACGCCATAAGAAGAAAATTAATGGAAATCGAATGAAAAAGTTTTCGTGAGAGAAGACCGTACATCATAATCAAATTATGAAAGATTTTGTTTTTACAAGTAACAGAATACTGTTCTTTTCTCACAGTTTAATACAGTAAACGAGATAGTACAGATACTGAAATTTGATAAAAACATTTTATACCTACTAAATTACCAAAAACAAAAGCGAAACGTTACTGGTCATGACCTTGAAAGTGTATTTTCCTGGAAAGGCGTTGTGAACGATATCTGTCTGAAAACCACTTGAAAATCGGCCTTCATTTGTGAAAATGAAAAGAAAATAAGTTTGAGATAATGCAACAGAAAGATGGAGCTATTGAAGAATAGGGACCCCAGCCTTCTTTAGTTAGGCTTATAAGGCTAACTAACGAAAATATCACGACCTAACCTAACCAATCGTTAGGTTAACTGTACGCCCTTGACGATTGGTTAGGTTAGGTCATGATATTTTCGTTAGTTAGCCTTATAAAGCTAACTAAAGAAGGCTGGGGTCCCTATTCTTCAATAGCTTCGAAAGATTTTTACATTTTAGTACAACGAGACAAGGAGCTTTGAAAACAAAGGTGGAAAATATTCTCAACATTGAAAGCATAATATAATTAAATATCTTACCGAAGGAGCTGTGAAATCTACATGGGTTACGGGTAACAATATTTAAAAGCCGATCTGATAAATTCCTGAACGCAAATCTCTGACAGGTTTTACAGAGTGGGAATAAGCGTAACTTTCTTTCACCAAGTCCATCAAACTCCATCAGATCCCACAAATGAAGATGGCTGCTGCTGAACACAGGCAGCAGACCGATCCTTAACATTTGTTTGAAAACTGTAAAAGTACCGAAATTAATTATAAGCAACCGGGAAGAGTATACCATGATACCATCCTAGTCTTATAGACAAATTTCTAACTTTCATACGTACTGTAGGGCAAGTCGTTCAGAGATACTTTCATGGAAGACTGTTAGCTCGCCTCTCTACAAACCACTTCCAGTCCACTTACTTCATATCAATTCCATAATTATTAACAAATTCACCAATTACACATATCCTCTCATTTCTATTTCTTACACTTTTACACTCGCTACAGTGCTTTATGGCGACTTTTCATTATAATTCATATCACAGATAAGCAATTCGAACCTCTAAAAAATCGATGTCAATTCCATTTACATCATCAGGCAAGAAATTTGAAATTTTTTTTTCCAGTTCCAATTCCAATCAAATAATTTTCGAGAAACATCTTTTATTTCAATTCCTGTTTAGTCCCCCCTCTCCCCCCCAACATCCAAAAAAAATTCCTGTTTTGAAATATGGATTCAAATGTTCATGAATCAGATTAACAGTTTTTATAATAAATTCAATGAATGAATCACAGTTTTTAACTTAGGAAATGTTGTCGCTAAAATTTAATATTTTTTAAATGTTAAAAAGTTGTGAAATTATCTTTCATAAACATTCCATAGAAGTTAATTGGGATCACCTGAAGATCAGGGCCCCCAGCCTTCGTTAATTAGCCTTATAAAGCTAACTAACGACAATATCACGACTTAACCTAACCAACTGTACGCCCTTGACGATTGGTTAGGTTAAGTCGTAATATTTTTGTTAGTTAGCCTAACTAAAGAAGGCTGGGGGCCCTGATCTTCAGGTGATCCGTTAATTATATAATGTGGGCTAAATTAAATTAGGTTAAGGTAGGTTAGCAGAGGTTAGGTTACGTTAGCATAGGTTAGGTTAGGTTAAATTAAATTTTTAGAGTGTCGATGTTATTGTCTTGTCAATCCGATAGGTATACTGGTCCGAGGAAAACATAAAACTTAATTTTTCAATTTTTTTTTATCTTATTTAAGTTAGCCCTTAAGTTTTAGGCTTTACTGGGCTCTCAATTATTAAAGATAAAAACATGGTTTTTATAAATAATCATGAATAATAATTTCTAAAATAATTTTTTCCTTCTAGTGAAAGCTTCGTTTATAGCTTTGATGTAAACATTATTTAATTAATGAACTATACGCCTATTGGCCTATTGGCCTATTGGCCTATACGCCAATGAAACCAAAAATAAATATGTTTGTACATCATAATTCATTTAAAATAAACAAATAAACAAAATGTCTGTTTTTACAGACATCTGTTGACGTTCAAAGCGAATCAAAGTAGTTAATCTATGGCTGAGCTAAATTCAAACTATGCCTGTCAACGTGATCTCATACTCATATTGGTTATAAGGTTTGGTAAATGAGAAATGTTGGCGACAGATCTTCGTTCAGAATTTCGGAGGAACGGAACTTATATACTTTTACTGATCATCACTAACCCGATGTTCATTCTAATCCAAATTCCCCCCAAAATTGACCAAATCCGAATCTGATTCCAATGACAATCTGAATTTCTGTCAGAAATCCTCAATTCGGTGATATGGGGATATATACAATATATAGTGTCCCAAAAGTCCTGCCCCATTATGTACATACAACATGATATTAGCCTTCAGGGTAAGATTTCTGGGACACGTACACCTACAGTATATATATATATATATATATATATATATATATATACACTGTACTATCTACCTATCATTAATTATTGTGTTTTTGCAAACATTTCTCTGGGTTCTTTCAAATATCATTTCGTGAAGTAGTTTACGTCACGTGACATTCAGGATATTTTGATGACGTCAGCGATGAAAAAAAATTTTTTTGCGTTTGAATTGTAATATTATATATATATATAATATGAATAGAAACGACATAAGTATTAAGGAACGTTTCTGCACACGAGGAGGAGAGATAACGAAATAATGAAAAATGAGGCGAACCGCCTGGGAAACGAACCCAGGGCCTTCCAATTGCCGGTCGGACGCTCTACCATTATGGTAGAGCGTCCGACCGGCAATTGGAAGGCCCTGGGTTCGTTTCCCAGGCGGTTCGCCTCATTTTTCATTATTTCGTTATCTCTCCTCCTCGTGTGCAGAAACGTTCCTTAATACTTATGTCGTTTCTATTCATTTATATACTGCGCGGTCATTGCAGTTATTTGCATATATAATATATATATATATATAATATATATATATACACACCATACCATTGGACTAACGTTTGGTTTGCTTCCGCCCGAAGTGTTCATTCTGATGAAGGTAAAATTGTTCATTCCACCTTAGACCTACGGTTTAATTTGGAATCCGGACCACGCCCCACCAACAGCACAGCGTCTTAACCACTAGGCTACCCAGGGTACCCATTTATCTACCAACCACTTTGTTTATTGTGTGGAAGGATGAACGGGTGGGTTTTGCTGCGAGCCGCCTGCCGTCACCGGATCTCGATTCCGTGTCGGATGAATTCGTAGTCAGCGACGCTAACCACTACACCACCAAGGCGCATATATTTATATATTCTTATAGAAGTGCATAATTTTTCAGGTAATCCTGTCATCATTTTCGGTCGTGAAAGTTTTCATAAAAGAGGTTATAAATAACTAATCAAATGACCTTTCATCATTTTATACCTTCTCTTTATTTATTTATGCTTTGAATTCGATATAACTTGAATGCGTGCTTGCTAATATATACAGTGTGTCCGTAAAGTCATGGTGGGATTTTAAATAGCTATATTATTGCAACGAAACATGATAATGAGATGTAAAACAGGCAAATTGAAGAACAACTCTAAAAGAATAACTTTATTTAACGTAGTTTGATATGGGCTCCTCTGGTAGCCCTGCAGACATCTAGGCGGTGATTCAATTCCAGCCACACACGCCCAAGAACATCAGGAGTGACGGATGCGATAGCTTCCGTGATTCGCTCGTGCAAGTGATGAATATCCCTAATGGGTACACTGTACACGCTTTGCTTGACGTAACCCCACAAATAAAAGTCCAAAGGTGTCAGGTCCGGAGAGCGTGGAGGCCATGGCTTCCATCCTCCTCTTCCTATCCATCTCTGTGGAAATTTTTCATTAAGGAATTCTCGAACAACGTTGGCATAGTGCGGAGGAGCACCATCTTGCTGAAAGATGACATTATTGTCAATAAATTGGGGTACTGCAAAATGTTCCAACATAGCGAGGTAGTTGTGTGACGTCACAGTGGGTTCTGCGAAGAAAAATGGGCCAATCACTCGATCTCGTGCTAGAGCACACCACACATTAACTTTCGGGCTATTACGCTCATGTTCAACATAGGCATGTGGACAGCCTAGACTAACTACGAGATAAAGGTTAAGCTTAGCCTAGACTAACTACAAGATACAACTTTGAGAGTTGTTCTTAAATTTGGCATTGTTTCATCTCATATCATGTTTCGTTGCAATAATATAGCTATTTAAAATCCCACCATGACTTTACGGACACACATCACCGCCTAGATGTCTGCAGGGCTACCAGAGGAGCCCATATCGAACTACGTTAAATAAAGTTATTCTTTTAGAGTTGTTCTTCAATTTGCCTTTTTTTCCATCTCATTATCATGTTTCGTTGCAATAATATAGCTATTTAAAATCCCACCGTGACTTTACGGACACACTGTATATACAGTGTGTCCGTAAAGTCATGGTGGGATTTTAAATAGCTATATTATTGCAACGAAACATGATAATGAGATGAAAAAAAGGCAAATTGAAGAACAACTCTAAAAGAATAACTTTATTTAACGTAGTTCGATATGGGCTCCTCTGGTAGCCCTGCAGACATCTAGGCGGTGATGTGTGTCCGTAAAGTCATGGTGGGATTTTAAATAGCTATATTATTGCAACGAAACATGATAATGAGATGAAACAATGCCAAATTTAAGAACAACTCTCTAAGTTGTATCTTGTAGTTAGTCTAGGCTAGGCTTAACCGTTATCTCGTAGTTAGTCTAGGCTGTCCACATGCCTATGTTGAACATGAGCGTAATAGCCCGAAAGTTAATGTGTGGTGTGCTCTAGCACGAGATCGAGTGATTGGCCCATTTTTCTTCGCGGAACCCACTGTGATGTCACACAACTACCTCGCTATGTTGGAACATTTTGCAGTACCCCAATTTATTGACAATAATGTCATCTTTCAGCAAGATGGTGCTCCTCCGCACTATGCCAACGTTGTTCGAGAATTCCTTAATGAAAAATTTCCACAGAGATGGATAGGAAGAGGAGGATGGAAGCCATGGCCTCCACGCTCTCCGGACCTGACACCTTTGGACTTTTATTTGTGGGGTTACGTCAAGCAAAGCGTGTACAGTGTACCCATTAGGGATATTCATCACTTGCACGAGCGAATCACAGAAGCTATCGCATCCGTCACTCCTGATGTTCTTGGGCGTGTGTGGCTGGAATTGAATCACCGCCTAGATGTCTGCAGGGCTACCAGAGGAGCCCATAGCGAACTACGTTAAATAAAGTTATACTTTTAGAGTTGTTCTTCAATTTGCCTTTTTTTCATCTCATTATCATGTTTCGTTGCAATAATATAGCTATTTAAAATCCCACCATGACTTTACGGACACACTGTATATATGGGAATGAACTCAGAATGGTTCCCAGAGGTTTTTTATGATACACACAGACCGTGCATGGAACAAGGAACTCTTCTAGGAAAATTAAATCCACTATAGTCCGAATAAGTAATGGTAAATGACAAATACTATAGTTTTTTCTTTTTCATGATGCTAGCCCGACGTGGGCAAGGGTCACTCGCAAAGAGGTCCCAAAAATATAGCTTCCCTCACCAGCTATCTGCAAAGCAGATAGGATCCAGCTTTGGGACAGGATCTAGGGTTTAAAGCAGCCTAGCCCAGCTACATTTAGAACCTCAATATAAGCAAAAGACTAGTTGCCTTCACGTCAGATTGAATATATCAAAGAAAAAGGGGTAACTATTATATTTTTAGCCAAAAACCAAAACTTAAATCTCAACTGGCAGAATTGAGCGTCCACTTTTCAAGGCACATAACATGTCCGTTTCATGATGGGCATGAACTCAGAATGGTTCCCTGAGGTTTTTATGATACACACAGACCGTGCATGGAACAAGGAACTCTTCTAGGAAATTTAATTTTCCTAGAAGAGTTCCTTGTTCCATGCACGGTCTGTGTGTATCATATATATATATATATATATATATATAATATATATATATATATATATATATATATATATGCACTAAAATCACAAAATAACACGTGACCTTATTAATAAGCAAACAACCACAGGGAAAAGGAAACACAAAGTCCGAGCGCTTTCGTGATATATTCACATTATCAATGTGAATATATCACGAAAGCGCTCGGACTTTGTGTTTCCTTTTCCCTGTGGTTGTTTGCTTATATATATATATATATATATATATATATATTGCAGCAATGATACTCATAGTTGCTGAGATAAATGCATATCATCAAAACAACTAAGCAACATTGATTGTATATAAAACTTGCACGACAGAGATATACACCGTGATCCCCCCAAAAAATTTCTCATAAATATTTATGTAACTATTTTTGGATCACCCCTTATATATATATAATATATATATATATATATAATAACCCTTAGTGGGAAAATGAAGTAGGCCAGTAATATGCACATATAATATTGACATAGATGGAAAAGTGGAAATTGTTATTGTCGTTTTTCGGGGTCGTTTACCCTCGTTCGTAACATCAAAAATCACGTGATGGAGGGGACCTAAGCAGCTTTACGTGAGATACAAACCACGAGGTCGCTACATCATCTAGACGCAGAGGACGCCCCCGTCATCTAACTACTACTTAGACCTAATGTCATTTAACTTCGCTGATTTAATAAGGGAAGCTGTGTAGTAGCCGGAAATGTATAGGTACCCCAAACTGCTGCTGATCAGGTGGTCACTCCTCTGTTTACCACCTTTAGCTAACCTTTTCTCGACTAACGTGCTACATCCGAATCAAAAGGGCAGACCATTTTCCTCTATTCTGGTAAATGTCCGAAACATTCTGAGGGAAGCAAATGTTAGTACGTGCGCCAAACAGGAAAAGGGGAAATCCCCTTTTCAATGCAGTGCACACAGAATGCGCCTGAAAAGTTTTTGCATCCAACTTTGTTTAATAATTGTTGCACTGATAAGATTCATATTTATGTCCTTGTTTTATATATATATATATAAATTTTCCCTGAATAATGACGATAATATAATGGCAGTAATTTTGAGACGAATTTGTAAGGGGGAAAATGGAAGAGTCATTCAGGACTTTTGGCGATTGTAAAAAAAAATATATTTATCATCGGGAATTTACAAATAAATTTATACAATTTTTTTTTTAATTCTTTTTTACACCTAAAATACGTTTTAATTAATTAATTAATTAATTAATTAATTATTATTATCATTATTATTAATTATTATTTGTTCTCCACGCTTTTTGTACCATTTTTTTTGCTTTTCTGATTATTATTAAACCAACTGATTTATGACGTAACTGTAATAATAATTACAGTTGAATTTGCTACTGTGTATTATTACAGAACGCTTCAAATAACCAAAACTGTAGTAGAAATTACTCATATAGCAAAAAGAATATTGAAAGCTACAAAATTCTCGGAATTTCAGTGTGCATTCTCCGAATTTAAAGGTTAGATGCGCGTATTTTTATTTTTATTCTCGATCGATTCTCTTCTAATCCTTGACCAATGAGGTGAAAGGAAGCGGTTTCCATTCTTTGAGGGAAGGTGAAATACTGATTAATTTTCCTTAAATGACAGACATCCCATTTGTAAGGAATTCGCAATCGTTTATAAGATTGAATTAAGACGATCAAAAGACTGATTTTTGATGATTCGTAAGGTGTTTAAAAGACATTTTCCCGCTCTTGTTTGTCATTATTTGATTGAGTTCCAAATGTTGCCCTAAATCGGTTGCCAATTCACAGTCGTGAAAATTTAATAACACGGTGATATTGACCCACTGGCGTATATTATATCGAACGATTCTCCAGCACGGTGCGTGAGTCATTGTGTCTGTGCATTCAACCCGGTCTATCCCCCTAGAACACGAGACACCCCACCCTGCTTTCATCACACACACACACACACAAACACACATACGAATACATACACATATATACACACACAACACGCACATACATACTTACATACACAACCACACGTACACAGACTGTAAACTGAAGAAAGTTCTAGGAAAAATAAACGAATACCTTCTGGGTTATTGAACATTTACTGGAAGCTCACATTTTTCCTATAAATCGTTGCTATTGCGTGTAAACAGTATCTTAATCCCTTTAAAATGGACAAAGACTTATATTTTTCTTAATACTCATTTAATTCAGTATTTAGTAAAACATTTAATCCAGTGAGATTTCATTTGCAAACTTTACAAGTTTTGTAATCAATTTTGAATGCTACAGACTTCCGTTAAAACGAACCCTTAAGCCCCTTTCTTCAATCATTCACTCATATCATAACGTCAGACGCCTCAGCGATTTCTCTCCCCTTCTAAAACACACACACACACACACACACACACACACACACTCGCGCGCGCGCCCCTTCTTCTAAAAGAGTAACCAAAAAATATGATTAAGAGGAAAGTTACCTTATGTGTGTCGTATATCTCGAGATTTCATACTGGATAAATAATAAAGTAAGGAGGGCCAGAATGTGGCACAGCGTTCAGGCCACGAATGTGGCCTATTGCTCTGACTGTTGGTTGGTATTGTTACCAGCATCATCGGGGTTCGAACCCCCGACCTCAGTGTTTTCAGTTCGCTTATAGGAAGATGGTGTTACCCACTGAACTACAGACGCTGACTATACAATCAAATAAAAGTGAGAATCGTAGTTACTTTTAAATGTCCAATAAACTGTTTCGAAATTACACCAATGCAGTCAACAAAAAGAAAATCTACAGGGTGTCCGTAAATTATTTCACAAATTCATATTAATAAGTACGTCATCAAAAAAATTTACCTTCCTGTACCCTGTTATAGGTTTCCATATTCAAAGAATTTCGGTCTCCTCGTGTGCGCTTCTAATCTTCATTTTCTTTATGTAAATATGGGAAGAACACGGTGCTTATGAAGTAAAAAACTGGGATATTTTAAATGCTATAAAAAGTTATACTACATTATATGGTTTTGTATAGTGGTGTAACCAATCCATCATTAGTAAGCCAATGTTTGTTGTTAAATTACGTTGAAGTTATTGACGCATATCTAACTGCACTAAATGCATTGAAACCTTTCATTCGTGTGTGTGTGTGTGTGTGGTGTGTGTGTGGTGGTGTGTGTATGCCCTATTATCCTCATATAATACATAGGAATAACCCAATTTAACATCACTTAAACATAACTTGAAACTACTTTTTATACACCCTTTTAGGGGTCTGTTACAAGATATAAACTTATAAGTTGCCGTATCTCTAAACACAATGATTGATGAGCTAATCAACAAAGGTAATAAACATTTGATGCTTCAGTAGGAAGTAAATGTTGATAAGAAACATTTTAAACAACATTTCTGATAACGATAATGTTGATAAAGTTAAACGCAATAATATAAGAAATATTAGTTGTTATTTTTATCGTGTGAGCTTTTGCTTCTTATTTCTTGGAAATCTTTCCAAGGCTTTCCTTTGATCGTGGTTGTGTGACTATTATCCTCCCACTGCTTTTTAAACAGCCCGAGTAAATGTGCTCCCAATAAGTACTCAGTACAAGAAGTACGTCTAATAAATAACAAAGTCTATAAAACTTATTTTTTATAAAATATAAAATAATTAATAATTAATTCAAAGGTTAAATAAACAATAAAGCGGTCTATGATAATACGAATTTCGAGAAAGGTTTGTAATAAAAAAGAGAATTCGTGGAATCCATCCAGACAGGCCATTTCCCCTCTTATGCATTTCCCCCCCCTCACGCCTTTCCCTCCCCAATCCCTCTAATTGCAAAAACGAGAAGACGGTTGAGGAACGAGTGCCATTCCACGCATGCACAACCCCGCCCCCCAAGGGATCCAACTGCTTGAGAACCACGTGCGACTTTCGCTTCAATCTATTCGATGGTTCTCTCAATCATGTTACACTTCGGTTTGTTTCGCCGTCTGTTGAAAACAGAGAATTCGTTGCCCTCCAATTAATCGCGGACTGTGTGTGTGCTAAGTGATTACTCTCTCTCTCTCTCTCTCTCTTGCTTTACAGTTCAGAAACTATAGTGTATAAAACCTCATAATTTTCTTATGATTTATAGGCTCCAAGTATTTTCATTGAAACTCATTATATTTACAAGTTCCTGCTTAGTAAGAACTCTCCTATTTAACATTATAATCTCATATACACGTTTAAGATATTATTTGCAATCAATATTTTTTTTAGTGATTTCTTTTTGCCAAATTCATTCGAGTTTTGTAGTTTTTTAAGTGATTTGAAATATTTATTTAAAATCTTTGAAAATCATGTCACAATATCGCTCAACGATTGAATGAACTACGTCGAGATACGAAAACCATGAGAGGTTTGTTTACATTTGGATTTGTACTGATTTCATTAAACAAATTAATTTTTTGTATATATATATATATGCTGCAAACCCACAAGGAAAAAAAAAAGAAAAACGATTCCATTGGATTATTTGGAATCGTTTTTCTTTTTCCTTGTGGGTTTGCAGCATTTATTCATTTCACGTGTTTTATTGTGAAATTCATCCCATATATATATATATATATATATATATATATATATACACGGTGAACCAAAAGTAGGTGGACAGCAGGTTGAATACGGTTTGTGTTATATTATATTATAACTATGGTGTTCATTATAACTATGGTGTTTGTGTTATATTATATTAAATATTATAACTAAATTTATTTAAATTTTATTTTGTATTATAGTATACAAAAAAATTAAATATGTATTCTCAAAATAAACGTTATCATTTACTGTCCACCTACATTTGGTTCACCCTATATATATATGTGCCTCGGTGGTATAGTGATTAGCATCGCTGACTACGAATCCATCGGCCATGGGATCGAGACCCGGTGATGGCAGGCGGCGCACAGTAAAAGCCTAGCCGTTCATCCTTCCACACAATAAAAAAAAATGGTTGGTAGATAAATGGGTGCCCTGGGTAGCCTAGTGGTTAAGACGCTGGGCTGCTGATCGGGAGGTCGTGAAATCGAGTACGGGCGAGGACTTTGTAATTTCTGACCACCCGTGGTGGGGCGTGGTTCGAATTCCACGTTAAACTGTAGGTCTAAGGTGGAGTGACAAGCTTGACCTTCTTCAGAATGAACAATTCGGCCGGGAGCAAAAACCAAGGATATATATATATATATATGAAATAAAGTAAAAATTTATGTCTATGGGATATATATATATATATATATATATATATATATATATATATATATATATATATATTATATATATATATATATACAGAGGGTTAACAAAAGTAAATTAACATGTTCGGTTTTCCATAGTTTTTTGTTTTGATAATAAAAGTCAGTAAATGATAATAAGTTTATTGAATCAATATATTTACGTTGGTTTCCCCATTTTACATTATGTGAAGCTGACACACGTTCTGACATTTCGCTGACAAGCTTTGCCATTTGTTCATGACAATTATCGTGGTGTCTATTTACTTTTGTCAGCTCTCTCTCTCTCTCTCTCTCTCTCTCTCTCTCTCTATATATATATATATATATATATATATATATATATATATATATATATATATATAAGGTTTAAATTTATGAGTGTTATACATATCAAATCATTTTAGAGAGTTAGACAATCTCGATGTGTGCATGCACAATTTAGAGTTCGACACAAGTCCACTCTGTGATGTGACAATCACCAAATTTTTTGTTTTTGACGATGAGATTTTGATAATAATGTGAATAAGGCTTGTACTGTTGTTGTTATTGTTGTTGTTGTTGTTGTTGTTGTTAAGAAAGTGAATAGGGCTTTATAAACTTGTTAATTGTTGCTGTTAGTGTTGCAAATTGTTCATGATTACATCAATTTGTTTAAGAGATACAAAATTTTATTGTATTTCAAGTGTTTTAAACTTTTACAGTACTCCCTGTGTATCTTACTTGATCATACTGCGGTCGACCCCTCTCTCTCTCTCTCTCTCTTTCTCTCTCTCTCTCTCTCTCTCTCTCTCTCTCTCTCTCTCTATAGGTGATTGATGGATTTGTATTAGGAAATTGTCGCTTTGCAATGAAATATTCGCCATAATCTTGGTCTGTTTTTCCCCTTTTCGTATTCCATAATGAAAAGACTTGCACCCAATTTAGTCGATCTATTACAGTGTCTTGTCATTTTAATTCAAAAAGCCTGAGCGTTGAGCGGGACAATCATGCATGTATGCATGATGGCGACCTCTTGACACTCACTGCCTCGCATGACTGCTGCTGCTTCACAATTGCCATTAAACGCAAGTTTTCCTCGTGTTTAGAGAAAGACGGTGTTTGGTAGATTTTCTAAATTGAAGGAATAAATTTTGTTCCTCATATCGTAAATAAATCAATAAAAAATAAATAAAACTTGCTCTTATCTCGTCATGCAACAGCGCTCATCTCTTAATGGTATTGCTGCGCCCATTACTTATTGCTTAAAGCCTATTTAATTTAAGTAATTTTAGTATAATATAAATGCCTTTAATATCTTATTAAATTTTCTTATTAATTTCTTATTAAAAAATCCTTTAGACACGACGACACTCTTTGGCAAGCGAGGAAATATCGTGGATCTGAGAGAGAGAGAGAGAGAGAGAGGAGAGAGAGAGAGAGAGAGAGAGAGAGAGAGAGAGAGAGAGAGAGAGAGAGAGAGAGGTCATATTTCATGCACATAATTACTGGCTTAAATATAGTATCCAAATGAAGTAAGCGAATACCTATTATTATTATTATTATTTATTTAGCGTCTTTTCTCAGTTTACTTTATCTAATTCTTCCATTTCACTCAAAATCAAACCTTCTAAATTTAGAACTTATAACTTCTTTCTGAGGAGGCAGTCTACAAAGAAGTTTTTCTTTCTTTTGGGTATCAAAGCTTCTCGTCAGATGATACGATAACTTCTTTTAATGATACATAACTTCTTTAGATAAGAGAAATGGTCCTCAAAACTTCTTTTTGAGAAGGCAGTCTACAAGAAGTTTTTCTTTCTTTTGGGTATCAAAGCTTCTCGTCAGATGATACGATAACTTCTTTTAATGATACATAACTTATTTAGATAAGAGAAATGGTCCTCAAAACTTCTTTTTGGGGTGAATTGACACAATAGAAGATAATACTTCTGCGTATAGAAGGTTGAGGGAAGTCTTTAGTTTCTGTATATAAAGAAGATTCGCTTTCCATTAGATTCTTATGGAACTTCAGAAACCTCATATTCCCACTTATTTTCAGTCAGATTCCATTTTCTGTGTTTTTGAGGGAACTGAAAATTAGTAATCGCCCTTCAAATCACTGTCTTACAAAAAACCAAAAAAAAAAAACCATTTTGACACCCTTGGTCGAGATGGGTTTTTTTTTGTCGCTGCTATTTAACGCGATTTGAAGGAGCGAGGAGGAGAAAGGTCGATTTTTATAAACATTCGTAGAAAATAGGATTTATCTTATTTATATACTTTATGTAGGGGATGGTGATGATGTCTGTATGTCTGTCTGTCTGTCTGTTTCTTCTGTGTTCGTTTATACACCCCTGAACGGCACCAAATTTAGTATAGGCACACATTAAGGGAGAACCAGGGAAGGTTTTAGTAACACACCCGCTCCAGCCACCTCCTAGGTTACGTTTCGGAGCGCTATTGCTGCGCAAGACGCAATAAGCGTTCTGATATTACACAGTGTATATATATATATATATATATATATATATATATATATATATATATATATATATATGATACACACAGACCGTGCCTGGAACAAGGAACTCTTCTGGGAAAATTAAATCCACTATAGTCCGAATAAGTAATGGTAAATGACAAACACTACAGTTTTTCTTTTTCATGATAGCCCGACGTGGGCATATATATATATATATATATATATATATATATATATATATATATATGCAGCAAAATCACAGAATAACGTGATCTTATTAATAAGCAAACAACCACAGGGAAAAAGGAAAAAGAAACACGAAATCCGAGCGCTTTCGTGATATATTCACATCTTCAAGGACAAGAAAGAAATAGGTCTTTCTTGTCCTTGAAGATGTGAATATATCACGAAAGCGCTCGGATTTCGTTTCTTTTCCTTTTTCCCTGTGGTTGTTTGCTTATATATATATATATATATAATCCTGAAGTACTTCTCGCTTTTGAAACGAAATTGGAAAAAATGATGATGAATATTTTTGAAGAAGCGTAAAAACGTCAGTCTTTACAAACATTCATAGATAAAACTGCAGCTGCTTAGCAACACACTATATGGCGTTGCTACGGCCCGGTGACATTATATATATATATATATATAAAAGCAAGTTGTGTGTCTGTCTGTCTGTAAAAGAACGCAGCTATGAAATTCTTGAGCTTCACATTGTTTCAAGATTTGTGAAGCTTAAGATTTTCATAACTATAGTTTTATTGACCAAATAATTGAACCTCCAGTGATTGGGAGACCGCAGGCCGCCCAATTACTGTCGGTTCAATTATTTGATCAACAAAACTATAGTCAAGAAAATCTTAAGCTTCACAAATCTTGACACAATGTGAAGCTCAAGATTTTCATGGCTGCGTTCTTTCCTAGCAGGCTCCCCATTTACTTATGCGTAAAAGCATACTACAGCATAAAATAAAATTATCTACGTGAAACCCGTGATCAAAAAACTGCGAGGAGATCTCAAGATGCAGCACTTCCTCCATCTTTATTAAAGGCTTCATGAAACTATGAAGAAATTTTAATAAGAAAAAAGAATGATAAAAAAACACGACACCGCTAAACGTCTAATTGGAACTTCTGATGAAGCGGAAATTAGGCGAGAAAAAAATAAATTTTTAATTTCATCTATTAGCATGAAGGAAACTGTTGAAAGAAAAGAGGCTAGAAGAGTAGGCGATAGAGAGGCTAGAATAGCTGTGAGAATGGAAGAGATTGATGAAGAGAGAGAGAGAAGAGAGAGAGAGAGAGAGAGAGAGAGAGATAGAGAGAGAGAGGAGAGAGAGAGAGAGAGAGAGAGAGAAGCTAAAATGGCTGTGTGAATGGAAGAGATTGTTGAAGAGAGATCTGAGAGGAGAGAAAGAGATAAAAATAGTCATTTAATGATCAGCCTACCCCAAGCAAGTGCTGGGCATAACAACTAGTATATATATATATATATATATATATATCTATATATATATATGCGTCTCGGTGATGTAGTTGTTAGCATCGCTGACTAAAGAATTTATCGGCCCCGACTTCGATTCCTGGCGATGGCAGGCGGTGCTCATTTCACCCAGCTGTTTATCCTTTCATACAAAAAATTAGTTGGTAGATGGGTAGGTTAGTGGTTAAGACGCTGTGCTGCTAATCAGGAGGTCATGAGATCGAGTCCGGGCGAGGCCCTCATAATTCCTGACTACCCGTGTTGGGTGGTCAGAAATTCCAAAGTGGTTTGGATTCCGCGTTAAGCTGTAGGACTAAGGTTGGGCAACAAGTTCGAATGAATAATTCGGGCGGAAGCAAAACCAAGGTTACCGATATATATATATACTACGAATCCATCGGCCCCAGGATCGAAACCCGGTGACTGCAATCGGCGCGCAGCAAAACCCAGCTGTTCATCCTTCCACACAATAAAGAAAGTGGTTGGTAGATAAATGAGTACCCTGGGTGGCCTAGTGGTTAAGACGCTGTGTTGCTGCTGGTGGGGCGTGGTTCGGATTCCACGTTAAACTGTAGGTCTAAGGTGGAGTGAAAAGCTTGACCTTCGTCAGAATGAACAATTCGGGCGAAAGCTAACCAAAGGTTTTATATATATACAGGGGTTGGACAGAATAATGGAAACAAACTCGCATTGGAGTTTGTTTTCTGATATCATTAATGGGGTTATATATTTTACGAAATTGATGAATAATATGTAGATTTGAATTTTAATCATTGATGAATGGCACTGAGAGAAATTTTTAAAAACGTCTTTGTTTATTTCGTATTTTTGGGAAATAATCCTAATTAAAATTGTTTATATTATATTTTTTTAAATATTCTTAATTAAACTTTTGAATATAGTATTTTTGCCAATTGGGAAGATAATATTTGAAGATGTTTACGGTTGAGTGCAACTTCTCAAAGATCTGTAACGGGTTTATATTTTTTTAGAGGGGTATTTCTGTTGATAAGTGGGGAGAAGGGCTGTCCCTTGAGGTAGAAGTTGAGGGGGAAACCCTCTACAAGGGTGCCATAAAATCCTTCATACCCAGAGTTGAATTCTATTTGGTGTTACGTCAGGATCACAGGCAAAATTTTGGGGGCTCTCGAAATTTTGTAAGTATAGCTCATCAGTTTATTTTTAGTCGCAATTACCAGACTGACTCTCTCTCTCTCTCTCTCTCCTCTCTCTCTCTCTCTCTCTCTCTCTCTCTCTCTCTCTCTCTCTCGGTGCTGTTTAATGTAATACCATTTGCCCATACCCTAAAGACTTGAATCCTTAACTAAATTAAAGCTATTTTAAGAAATATAAAATCCACCTGTAAATTATTTTGTTATTCCTTGATTGAAGTCGTGAAAGTAAAGCAATGGCTGGAAAATCTTAACAGATTTGTATAACTATAATAATATTGTTGTATAAGTATTATCGGGCAAATAGAACAGTAAATAAATGTTGAAAACATCTTCTATTTTAATAAATAAATAAAAAAAATGACGATCGGAAAAAATGGCAGTAACTGTGAAAGGTGCATGATAGTAGGAGCCAGTTTGGTTGGTGTCTCATGACAAAAGTTGCTGAAATTGTTCATGTATCTCGAGGAGATGTCCCAATGGTTATGAATACATGAAAGGAAATTAAAAAACTACATCTCATAAGCACAATGGTGCTGCCATTATTCCGTCCAACCCCAACTTCGTTCGAGCCTTTGCATTTGCTGGTGTTATGAGGGTCTTCACTACAGTAAGTTCTCCTAACATCGTTTTGATTGATATTGGTCGTTATACGCTCCGTAACGTCTTTAAGCTCTGAACAAAGTTTTGATGTAGCAGTCTTTGGTTCGCGCTTCACAGCTCGTAATAAGTGGTTCTGTGACATTCTGTCAGTGTTGATTCACAGAGCCGGCACTAGGGGCGGGCGAACGGGGCGCAACTGCCCCCCTGGGGGCGCCAAAAGCCCCTCGCAAAAATTATCGATTGCATGAATACAATCTTTATGGCCAAATGCTTATTCCGCCTGGGGACGCCATTTTGGCTAAGGCCGGCTCTGTTGCTTCACCCCGGCTATTGCTTATTTGATGTATTTTTTTCGTCTCCTTCCATATATTCATAACCATTGGAACTGTTCCTCGAGATACATGGGCAATTTTGGCGACTTTTGTCACTGAGACACCAGCCGGACGGGGTTCCACTATCATGCCCTGTTCACAGTCAGTGACATCTCCAAGCGCCATGTTTTACTTAATCTGCAAGAACAGAAAAATTCAATACCAGCGCATCAAAGTAGTAGATTATGTTAGTATCGTATGCATTCACATATCGATTTAGTAAAGTACAGTATATAACACACCATTAATGATGGCAGAAAACACGGCATCGAAAATCGTGCGTGTTCATTCATGATATTCCATTGGGTGTCCCCAGTATTATACTAAAGATATAAATTAAATGCTGACATTGCCTCCTTGCAGGGATTTTCAGTAGTACGGACGCGAAAGCTTTATGTGTTCCGTCAGGTGTTGCATTATCTAAGAGATTGTATTAGCATTTACTGTACTTTGTTATAGCGTGTGTAGCGTCCTCGCTTTTATTCAAGAGGTGCTGGGTTCGAACCCTGGTGTGGACATTTTTGTATTATTCAAAATCGTGTGCGTTCTTGCATGATATGCTATATATATATATATATATATATATACAGGGTGGGTAAAAAAAAGGTGACCCCTTAGAGGTAAATTGTCATATTAAAAAAGTAAGGGGACTAGAGCTCCCAAACTTCATAGATGCTTACCTTAGCATGTTGTTCGTCTTAATTGAGAAGTTGCTCGATGTGTCCCCCTTCCTGCTCAACGCAGGCCTCCAAACGTGGACGTCACTGATCAATACACCTGTTTACATATTGTTGAGACACCTTCTCCCAGCCGAGCAGAACTCTTTCGCGTAGTTCATCTATGTCTCTTATATTGGTACAAGAGATGTAAACTTTGGACTTCAGGGCTTCCCAAACACCATAATCTAGTGCCGAAAGATCGGGGCTACTAGCCGGCCACATTGGGTTTGATAAAATCCGGTGTTTCATTCTCAAGGAATGTGACAGTTTGGCGTGCTCTGTGAGCAGGGGCGCCATTTTGTTGGAAAGTATATCTTTCACTCTATCTAACTGATATTCGCCTTTTCTTCTTCCCTCCCTGTATGGCCCTTAATCAGGGTTTGTATTTCCTTACCGATACTCTCCAGTTTTTCCTGTATTACTTTCCTGGCATTGTTGTCTCCGCAATTTGTTAACTTCGCCGCTACTCTCTTTCTTTTGCGGAATGTTCTTCTCTTTTGCCTCTCTAGTCAGTTCCTCTTTCCTTTTGGCTGTGCTTTCGGAGCATATTTTTCCAAAATTTTCAGCGTCTTTTCTTCCAAGGTTGTCAGCATTTCCTCAGTTGTTTTATTCCCTGAAACTGTTCTCCATCCTATTTGGGCCATGTGTGATCTGATTTCTTCCCAATTTATGGTCTTGGAGTTTAAGTTAAAAGCCCCAAATTTGCTTCTTTCTTCCGTATGTGTATTGTCTTTTAATGTTATCGCCATATTTGTTGATAACTCGATTATGGTGTCGTCTGAGATAATAGTTGGGGTTATTTTTAAAATCGCCGCAGAGTATTATATTAGGGGCTGGAGAGTTTACAGACTTTATTAGGGTTCTGATATCATGAATGGCATCCGAAAATTTTTCAGTTGGAGAGTTTGGAGGTCTATAGATGACTATCAGTACCACATTTAGTTTCTCTATTTTTCCTGCAAGGGTTTCCACGAAGCTGTTGGATTTACTTACTCCCTCCTTTGTCATATGCCTCTCATGTATGTAAATAGCACAGACACCTTTACGTCTCGCTGTTCTATCCACTCTTAGTAAGTTGAATCCATCGATATGCAATTCTTTCTTATCGATACAGTGTTCGCAGTTATCGCAGTTTCCTTGGCAATCTTTAAGATGTGTTTCTGTGAGTTTTGTTTTGCGATGTCCACCCTTGTTTCGTCCATAAAACCTTTCAGGGTTTTATATATATATATATATGTGTGTGTGTGTGTGTGTGTGTGTGTGTTACAGGTAAAGTATGAAATTAGGCATTGTGTAAAATGCCTACAAGCTTTAGGCAAAGTATGAAATAAAGATTTTTATACTTTTCCTAGATATTCTATATAATGGCTGACGTCATACCGGCAATGTGTCAAATCGAATTAGCTGCACCTGTGGAACGAGGATCGACAGTTCGAATACGTGTTCCTGAAGTTGATAGAGGTCGCGGAGTTGCTCGTAATATATTAGCTGTTGTTTCAGAGGTAACGAGTGACGGATTCTATCGCTTAGGAACAAGGGATGGTGTTTTAAAGCAATTCTACGCCAGATCGCAGTTCTCGGCGTGCAGAAGCAGTCTACTGAGTTCAGACAACGTTCCGAAAGATAGGAAATATCACTTCGATCTGTTGCTACTCAACAATCAATTGGAACAGGACAAGGATTCGTGAAATGCTGTTGCAAAACTAAATACGAAACTAAAAATTGTTTCTGCGTTAAAAACAAGGTTTTGTGTCAATCCAAATGCCATTCGAGTTTATCATGTTGTAACAAGTAATAAATATGACTTGAAATAGGAATTTCAATTGTAATATTAATATATTTCACTGTAAATGCAGTATTTTAATATTTTTTAATATTTTTTTATATTTTTTATATTTTTTTTTAATATTTTAGTATTTTAATATGAATTTCAACATTAAAAATATTTTGTTTCTATAGTGTTTGCTTATATCATTCTCCAATATCCCTGTGTACACTGTACAGTGTACAGTAGATTAAAGTTATTTTCCGTGAAGCTATGTAAATAAGAGCTTGCCTAATACAGCGTTGGCATTCTATATAATTACTACCTGGGAATTATATAGAATATCTAGGAAAAGTATAAAACATCTTTATATTTCATACTTTGTCTAAAACTTGTAGGCATTTTACACAATGCCTAGGAATTGTATACAATACCTCGATTATTTGCTTTGTCTGTAACATATATACACATACGAGCTTGACCTTCGCGAAATGAGAAATCATCGCGCGGAACCTTTGTAAGGTTGTAAGGTAAGGTGTATATATATATATATATATATATATATATGTGTGTGTGTGTGTGTGTGTGTGTGTGTGTGTTGAGAAGCCCTTAGGCAGTATTACTTTGATTTCCCATCGAATGATTACTACTTCCGTGGCCGGGGCCCTCCACCCTCCGAGTGCGCTCAGCGCACCACGGAGGTCATTCTCTCGAGCATGGAGGCGTACATTCCATATTCTTTTCTTACAATCAATGCAAAAAATCCTTGGTTCAACTTTGCTTGTTCTAATGCTTCTGCAAGAGAGACTTTTAGAAGGTACCGTTGCCATCCAACTCCTGACTCTCACTCTGTATATATTTCTACCCGGAATCGTGCAATCGTCCTTTCCTTCCTTCCTTCCTTGTCCATCAAGCTTTCCATTCTTCGACTCGCCAGAATTCATTCATCAGACAAATATGTGAAACCTACCTAATTCTAATTCTTCTTGCTCTTTCTGGCACCTAGTCAAAAACCTCTCCAACAACTTTATTTCTTCTTCTTCTTCTTTCCCTCCTCTTTTCCATTCTGACGGCTCAGTTAAAGATAAAGCTGATAAAGCTGAACTCTTTGTTCAAACAGTTGCCTCCAACTCAACCCTGGACGATTCCAGTGCTGCTCTTCTATCTCCTCCTCCCGCCTGACTTAATTATGTCTAAAAGTAGAATCCCTTCCGAAGATGTTTTTTCTGCCCTATCTGTGCTCAACTCTAGGAAGGCGTACAATCCTGATGGCGTCCCTGCTGTTGTTCTCAAGTACTATGCTTCTGTACTGACACTCTGATAAGCAAAATCTTTCGTCTTTTCTTTCCTCTGGTACTTTTCCTTCCTGCTGTAAGTACGCTTTCATTCAGCCTGTCCCAAAGAAGGGTGACTGCTCTCAACCCTCCAACTACCATTCAAACTGCCTTGATTTCTTGCCTTTCTAAAGTTTTTGAATCTATCCTTGATAGGAAGATTTTTAAACACCTCTTCTCACAATCTTCGTTCAGATCGTCATCATGAGATCTGCAAAGGACGCTCGGTAATTTTTTACTATCAGTCCGGTCTCTTCAATTCCCATAATTTATAGATCAATGGATTCGTTATTACACCAGGAATGCGATTTGGATAGTCTCAAGTGAGGGAACTGGCCCAAAACTAAGTTAGGACACGAAGTTTGTTTTGGGGTATAAGTGTGAAAAAATACCCTAAAATGCGGGTAATTCCTTAAGTAGAGACTATCTAGGGCGCATTCGCGATGTAAAAACGAATCCATTGATATATAAATTATGGAAATTGTAGAACAGCCAACATGAGTGACCTAAAAGGTGTATATATACATTTATATATGTTAAAACGAACACTGTATATATTCACTGTACCTATATATTATATGTACTGTAAATCTATACTAACCTAACTAACCTAACCTACCTACCTAACCTAACCTAATTTTTAGATACTACTCTTACCTATGGCAAACGAAATGCTTTTCTGTTTTTATCGAACACACACTATTATCACAAATAATACCTTCCTTGTTTTTCTTAGGGCAAATAAATTCTTTAGCAATACACCGGTTCTACATAAAATTAAATGCAGCCTCTTCATCATCAAAAAATTTGCATGAAGTTAAACACAGTGATAATTACAACCATCGTGACACTAAAATCTTATGAGTTCAGGTCAAACCCCCCAATTTTGTTAGCGGTACCTTCCTAACCTTTGTGGGATCAGCCATTTTATCACTCCCAAAAACATGATCCGCGATTTTATCGCTCAAAAAAATAATTTCTTAACATTAATTTTATAGCTTTAATCGGCATTTGCCTTCATATTGTACTTAATAAAAGTTGTTTAAAAAATGTAAAGAGTCTTATGGTAAACTTTATTTTCAGTTTCCAGAGACCGGACTGATAGTAAAAAATTACCCGACGCTCTAATGGCGATCTTCTTGTATATTTCTCTGATTCTTGGTTATCTTCCTTTCGGGATTTCGGTGAAACCTTTGCTATTGCTTAATAAATATCAAAAGCTTTTGACGGAGTCTGGCACAAATCCTTAATTTCCAAACTGCTCTCCTTCGGTTTCTGTCCTTCTATCTGTGCCTTCATCTCTAATTTTCTTTCTGTCCGATGTATAGCTGCGGTTGTGGATGGCCACAGTTCTCCTAAAGCTATTAACAGGCCTTCTCAGAGGTTCAGAGAGGCCCGGCCACTTCCAGCTTTCGAGGCCCCTGGCCATACTAAAAATAGAAAATGACGACACATGAAAACAAAATAAGACCATCATTAGCCAAAAAAAAAAAAAAGTCAAATATAATTTGAGTATTTTTTTAGTTAACAAATGCTTTTCTAGCCTTTTTCTGTACAAATGCACTAATTAATTATCGAAGTAAGTTGTCCCATAGTTGAACGGTGATAGTTCTTTACCTGTTTCAACACGTTGAAGGTGCGTTCACCTGAAGCCACTAATGCAGGCAAACTGACAAAAATACGCAATGCAATTGTAATATTAGGAAACACCCCAGAGAGTCCGAGTTCGAGTATTCCTTGAAGCAATTCCTTTGGTTCGTAATCCATTTTAAAATTCATGGAATATATTCGTTTGAGGAAGATGACTTCGTCACTGAGATCTTTTGAGATTTATTTGTTGTACTGTTGCTGAAATTGTTCAGCTGCAGAAAGTAGATCTTCATTACTCAGTCTGTTGAACTGCCAAAGAACCCCAAAGAGGGTACAAATTAGTCGCAGTGACTCAAATCGACCTTCAAGACCCGATTGAAATATCAGAACCGATATATTTTTAGTAATATTTATTAACATTTTTAACTCTTAATATGATAAAATCTATATCAGTTAACGAAAAATATGTATGTCTTTTACCAAATTACATCTCTTACCCGCTTAAATTTGCAGTTTTAAGCTGAGATTGTGTGTCACATTTTGATCTGATAAGGAGGCACATAAAACAAGTCGCGAAACTTAACAAATAGCCAAAATATTAACAAGTGTCTAAATTTGAGGTTTTTTGAGCTTGAGACCCATGCTAAATCACCCTCCTGGCCCCCCTCTGATTGGCCCTGGCTATTAATAGTGGTGTTTCTCAGGGCTCTGTCCTGTCGCCCACTTTTTTCCTTTTATTTATCAATAATCTATTAAGTCGCACTTCCTATCCTATCCACTCTTATGCAGCTATGGCGCACCTGACATCTGATCTTTCTACTATCTCTGATTGGAGCAGAGAAAACCTTGTGGCTTTCAATGCCCCAGAAACTCAGTTCCTTCATCTGTCTACTTGTCACACTCTCCACACCACTATCCCTTTATCTTCAACAATACACAACTCAATCCTTCCTCTTCTCTTAACATTCTTGGTGTTTCCTTTTCATTTTCCTTCCTTTTCAGTTCCAAAACAGCTTCTAAGAGGTTAGGTGTGCTGTACCGGCTCCGCAGTTTCTTCATCCCAACTCAGCTGCTGTCTCCGTACAGGGGTCTTGTCCGCTCCTGTATGGAATACGCTTCTCATGTGTACAGTGGCTGAACCCCCACAGCTCTACTTGATGGGGTAGAATCAAAGGCTTCAACCTTTCCCTCTTCGTCGCATTGTTGCCTCACCCTCTCTTTACTATCGCTATTATAACGGACTTGAATTCCCTAACTGCGTACCTCCTCCTTTAAGGAGAGCACGCAGTACCAGACTTTCAATACATATTCATCCGTTTTCTGTCCAATACATAAACGCAATGCATTAGCAAATGCGTAGCAAGGGTTAACCGGTATTTTCAATCATTCATCTACTCAACCGGTGAACTCTGGAACAACCTTCTTCAATCCATCTTTTCCCCTGTCTATGACCTCCAATTTTTCAAGCGCAGACTGTCCAGGCATCTCGAAAACTTTGGTCCTCTATTTCAACTCTCTTCTTCACCTTCTATGGGAGTGGGCATTCTTGGGGAGTTCACCCTTGTCCCCTCCTTCTTGAATAAAAAAAAAAACCATTGAAGAGATGGGAAGCGTAATGAGAATTTTCGTGAGTCCAAACCTCTGAATAACTGGTTAAGTATGAAGAATAGCCACTCTTGAATTACAATTACATAGTGTTTATGTATTGAGATAGCAGTGATTTCTCTTTGGATGCAAATATAGTAGGAAGCGTTGGTCGGGTCTGGTTACAGAGCAATGGGTGTTTTCGTTGTGAGAAACGCTCGTGAGTCAAAATCTTCGACTAAGCCTACAAATGGGGTGCATAGGGGGAGGGGAGTTGGTTAGGGTGGAATTGAGGATGGTGATTCCTTTTGATTATAGATGTAGGTGCTGGTCGGGTCTGGTATCAGAGCACTGGGAATTCTCAATAAAAGTATTTTTATACGTTTCTTTTTATTTACATGTTTTTAAAGATGGCAAGGTCTTGAGAGTCAAAACCTCTCCCCACTTCCTTCCAATAGATGTTTTCAATTTCAGAGATGCTACTTAGGTATACACTGTAGGATTGTTAATACGTTTTAGGTAAATCGCGGTATATCTAACTTAGCTAGCTAGAAAAAGTTTTATAGTTTTATATATGATAGAAGCAGTGGAGGCGCTAGGCCCGGGCGAGACCGGGTAGTGCCCGGGCTCAGAAAAGCTCTGCCCAAGCTTTGCCCGGGCTCAGAAAATTTTGAATTTGTTAAAAAATTTTGATAGATTTAATAGAAATTGAAGCTAACCCATGAGACTACATCGAAAACTATTTCTTTCTTCTCCAAGTTGCGTATGATAAAAACACATATTTGCGCAATACTATGAGCGACGTCAGACTCGACAACCTGAGCACCCGAGCATTCAATCGATCAAGGACTGAAAATCTGAATATGGACGAAGTGATCGAAAACTTTGCAGCCGTGCATTAAAACCGCAAAATAATTGTTAATTAGAACATTACTTGACATATTTTAAAGTTTTTTGTATTTTTAAAATTTTGAGACTCTTAACTTTTTATCAATGACGCTTCCTATTTTACTATTAAAAGCCTATGTAATATTATGCAAATACTACTTCTATGTTCCTTTTGATCTTTGGAAGGTATGCCCGATCAAAATTTCCTTTGCCCAAACTCTGCCCTGGCTGATAGAAAACCCTGGCGCCGCCACTGTATAGAAGTAGTGATGTTTCATTTCGTAATAAATGTAGTATGAACCACTGGTAGGAGTCTAGTTTCAGAATACTGGGGGGGGGGGGTAGATGATGAGAAGCCTGATCAGAACTCTCGGGAGTCAAAACCTCCGAAAAGACATATTTATCTTCAGGGAAGCTACTTAACTAGAGTAGCATTTTAGTTTTAAATAATGTATAACAGAATTTCGTTAAAAACAAAAACCACTTATGTACACTGTCGGGGAAATTCTTAAACTTGGGGGTATAAGGATAAGACGCTTAAATTTTTACTTAGACCAAAATTTGAATAAGGAATTATAATTTTAACCAGCTGTTCCCCCTCAGAACCCTTGCCCCTTACCCTTTCTCGGTAAGGGGGCAAAGTTTACACCTCCGTTACATAAAGAAGCAACAGACAACATCCGGTACTCATTTCCCCACAGTGTAAGGATGAGTGTGCCCCAAGGCCCAAGGGTCACCTGAGCCCGAGCATTAACAGGGTGAGAGAGGGTGAGACACGATCCTCTTTTGTATTATAAAAATAATCTTTTTGAACATGTGATGATGTGAATTGCCGTCCAAAGCTGAAATTTGCATTGTGATTCACAGAAATTGCTAAAACTTCTTAAATACTGAAGGTACATGGAAAATTCTTTTAAGAAATTTTGGGGCACTGACCCCCTCCTTCGCCCCAATCTACCCCGCGAGGAACCTATAAATGTTCTAAATCAACTCGAACAAAACGTTGCACCTCCAGTGATGTCATGAAATTTGAAAAAAAAAAAATTCACAGGAAGTCGAAGTGTTATGACTGATGAATAGCTGTGGAAGAAAGTTCGCCGAAAAAAAAGAAAATATTTGAAAATTATCTTAGTCTTACTAATAAATAGATAAAGAAAAGTGCCGAAAGCACTGTCCAGCCCAGTTGATTAGATTGTTAGATTATCTTGCAACAAATTTTGAACTGTTAAAATTTATGTTGTCACTAATTTCTCCAAAGATTATATTTCCTCGGCGAAGTTTTTTCCACAATTGTATATAGTTCTCATGATATTATATATAGAAACTTATAAGAGCGACAGTGCAATTCTTTATCGTTTTCGTTTGCCTGTAAACAAATACAGACTTTGAGCTTCATACGAAATGAGAAAGGAGGGAAGAGATGATGCGCGGTGGCTCTGAGCCATCTCATAGCGCGCGAAGCGAGGATATTCTTTAATAATAATAATAATAATAATAATAATAATATTATTGTTATTATTATATTAGCTAACATTACATTCTAAATTTGGTACTTTAGTACTACTTGAAACAGTACTTGTATTATTTTTATTTGTTATTTTGGCACGAAAAGTACATCTACTAAATTTCCATTGTTATATATATATATATATATATATATATATATATATATATATATATATGATGCAATACACGAAAGGCCTTGGAATCATTTTTCTTTTTCCTGTGGGTTTGTATCATTCATTTATTTCACATGTTAATTGTGAAATTCATCCATATATATATATATAATTATATATATATATATATATATATATATATATATATATATATATATATATATGCTGCAAACCCACAAGGAAAAGAAAAACGATTCCAAGGCCTTTCTGTATTCAAAGCTACACCTCGTCAGGGAATGAAGTTAAAAGGCGAGAAGCCCATATATATATACAACGTACAGGAAAAACAAAACAATTAGCACATACTTAACAAGGGTTAATGAGAGGCAAAAGAAATTTTAACATGATATCGTCAATTTATAAGTCCCGAGCTGTTATTGAAATTGTTTTTAAAATGAATAAATGCACATTCTAGAATATTTCGTTCTATTATATCTCTGTTTTTAACAAGCGCTTTAGAACTATCCCACTTGATGCTATGGTACATCTATACATATGGTTAAATAAAGCATTGGAAGTACTAGCTGTTCTACAAGCATATTTATGCTGTTTTACCCTAATATCTAACGTTTACCGGTTTGGCCTATATATACTGAGTTACATTGTGTACATCCGATCGAATACACACAACCACCAACATTATCAGGGCTATTCTTTATTAGGCGTGATTTAACAGTATTATTATACTTAAAGATTACATAATGCCAATTGCTTTAAGTACAGTTGGAAGGTATTGAAAATTAACATGGTAAGGTAGGCTAAGGATTTTTTACGCTGAAATTCCTTTACAATTACATTATTATAATACCTATTCTTGGCTTTCTTAAGACAGTTATCTAAAAATGAAATAGGATAACATAATTTAGTACCAATATTCATGATATTGCATAACTCGGAATCTAAAATTCAGGACTGACAACTCTCAATGCTCGAAGAAACATAGCAGAGAAAATAGAGGATTTAATCGAATGATGATGGTCAGAATAAAAATGCACGTAAGAGTTATTATTAGTAGGTTACACAATGTAACTCAGTATATATAGGCCAAACCGGTAAAACGTTAGATATTAGGGTAAAACAGCATAAATATGCTTGTAGAACAGCTAGTACTTCCAATGCTTTATTTAACCATATGTATAGATGTAACCATAGCATCAAGTGGGATAGTTCTAAAGCGCTTGTTAAAAACAGAGATATAATAGAACGAAATATTCTAGAATGTGCATTTATTCATTTTAAAAACAATTTCAATAACAGCTCGGGGACTTATAAAATTGACGATATCATGTTAAAATTTCTTTTGCCTCTCATTAACCCTTGTTAAGTATGTGCTAATTGTTTTGTTTTTCCTGTACGTTGTATATATATATGGGCTTCTCGCCTTTTAACTTCATTCCCTGACGAGGTGTAGCTTTGAATACACGAAAGGCTTGGAATCGTTTTTCTTTTTCCTTGTGGGTTTGCAGCATTCATTCATTTCACGTGTTTTATTGTGAAATTCATCCCATATATATATATATATATATATATATATATATATAATATATAAATGCAGTGTATCTATTTACTCTATATTTATAATTATGAGTTAATCGATATATTTTGGTGTCAAAAGTACAATTTGAAAAAAATGAATGCCTACATTGCTCAAAGTAGTTCCAAAGTACCAAATTCAGAATGTAATGTCAGCTATAATAATAAATTATTATTATTATTATTATTATTATACCTCGGTAAACCTTGGTTTTGCTTCTGCCCGAATTGTTCATTCTGACTAAGGTCAAACTTGTCACTCCACCTTAGACCTACAGTTTAACGTGGAATCCGAACCACGACCCACCACGGACGGTAGGAAGTTACAAAGTCCTCGCCCGACCTCCGGATCAGCAGCCCAGAGTCTTAATCACTAGGCTATCTAGGGTACCCCTTTATCTACCAACCAATTTTTATTCTGTGGAAGGATGAACAGCTGGGTTAGCTGCGCGCGACCTGCTATCACCGGAAATCGAACACAGGGTCGATGAACTAGTAGTCACCGATGCTAACCACTACACCACCTAGGCGCATTATTATTATTATTATTATTGAGATCGAGTCCAGGTGAGGACTTTGTAATTTCTGATCACCCGTGGTGGGTCGTAGTTCGGATTCCACGTTGAGCTGTAGGTCTAAGGTGGAGCAACAAGCTTGACCTTCGCCAGAATGAACAATTCGGGCGGAAGCAAAACCAAGGTTAACCGAGAATTTATTAGATTTAGCGGTCTTTGTATAGTAGAAGCACGTTGTAGGATATTTATTTACTTAAAACTAAGTCAAGAAAAGCAGGAGCTTTTCATAAGTATTCCTTCACGTTCTCTGATAGATATTTGTTTACCCGAATTAAGCTTCCTTCGGATTAAGATATCGCTTCACATTCTACTAAGCTGAATCAATACGACTTCCGCTCATACGTAATTTTAGCTTATGAAAACTGTTGTACTTTCAAATATGTGTGTCGGATTTGTGTTTCGATCAGAATTAAGGTTTTATTTTACTTGTCGATCTGTGTAATCGTTTGTAGTGATTAGCCGCTTATTCAACTTGGTTCGACCGTTCATTATTATCAATGGCGTCCGAATCTTGTTTTTTTCGCTTATTTTCGATAAAATAAATATTTTATGTGAGCCACTTGCCGGATAAATACGTGTTTCGGGAAAGGCTTTAAAAACAGTATGGAACAAATATAGTTTCATCTTTACGAGTACAAGTATACAATAATATATAATAAATAAGTACATTTTTATATAAAGCGTTTTAGGTCTATTCAAAAATGTATTTCGCCATTTTTATTATTATGAAATGTAAAAACGTTCTTTATTTTCTTATTCATTTTTATTTCGCAGGACAAGCGACAGAACCAACTGAGAATGCAACAAAAAAGGAGGACGGGAGGAACCGAAAGGAAACCAAGACGATTACTCGGACACTGACATGGAAATCATGTGTTTGGATTTGACATGTAAGTGTAATCCTTCCTCTTTCGCTGAAAACGCCGAATTCAAACAATTCATGTATAGTTCATCTAAGTGAAGCGCTTAAACTATAAAGTGGCCACAAAGTCCCTTCGCGATAAAATTACGGCATATCTGTACGTTGCCCTTGTGTTTCACGCGAAGGGACTTTGTGGCCACCCTGTATGTTACGATCTTTCAGTTAATATTTGAAATATTTCATATATCTCCATTGGAAAAGTGAAACATGCTCCATACACGTTCCTCTGGTTTAAATACTTATAAAGATACTCGTGTAAAGTCCCCTCGGCTAAAATGTATGGAAGACTTTTATTTCCAATTAATTAACCCCAGAAAGCCAGCGTGATCTATTACGATAAAAGTACATTTGTTATTCTGGTAATAATGTCTTTTATTATAGGCGAATTAATTTTTATTATTGTTTATTAACATGTAAGTTCTTTAATTCAATCTATAAATGTAATTTTCATTATGGGGTTACGTAGATCCGATACTAATCGCTATGTGTGCGGTCCCACACTCTCCTTCTACGATTAAAAACGTTTAAGAATGAATGTTCTTCTTAAAAAAGTTTATTGAAAGGAATTATAACAGATGTACAATCTGGGGAAAAAGTCCGCCTAGAAACATTTTTTTTACACAAAAATTACTAATTCGTAAATTCTGTTTTCCTTTTTGAGTATTTTATTCGTATTGGTAACAGGAATATAAATTTATATTTCTAGACGAACTTTTTTCCAAAACTGTAAATGCTACATGTTGTTAAACAGCTCCAGTTATTACAATGTTTTAAGCATTAATATTTTACAATACGATTTTTAATTCATTTGTTGAGAATATTTTTATATTCTAATTCTATTTTCGAAAGATTTTAAAACAGTCGCTTTAGGACTCATTAAAAATGAACATTTAAACGTAGTGACGTAGTCAAAACTTAAATTTTCCCAATTGTTTAATTTGATTTGCAAAATCAATGATCCACATTATCTTGCATTAATTCATGCTTTTGACAAAGATACGATATAGATTTGAATTTATACAAGTAAATAATCAATAGCTGCCTTTCGTATGACGTTGAAGCAATCTAATGAGACACAGGTTGAACTCATGTCCTTTTCTGATATTAAACGCCGACTTCAAGAACTGTGAGAAGTCATTTTAAAAGTTAGTTCAATTTACTATGTTTCCTAAACAGTGTCACCTCATACGCGGAAAGTTAGTTGAGATTGAAAACGATTTGTAATGGAGACGAAATTATCATTTGGTATAGTGCGCAGTATGAACTACAGTATATTGTACACCATTGACGGCTGCGTTACGTGTTTGTTTATAACGAAAACGCTGGTCACGTATTTGAGAGTAGCATTTTACTCAGTGTTTTTTATGAACATATTCAGCCTATCCATCGTTATTATTATGTCTTAATTTATCGGTCAAATATTATGGGCCCGTATGTATTCTTTAAATAACTTCCGACCCTTTCACCGTAAAAAACGGGCTTCTTAACAGTATTTTACCGGCAGTTTTGGGTGCCAAGTAAAATCTTGGCAATGGACAATACTTTGTTTATTTAATAGTGCCCTCCATAATGCAGAGACTTGACAGTGGTTTTAATATTTACTATATTTTGAAAATTTATTCCTCTTGTATCAAATCAGCAGGTTTGACACGAGAGGAATGCTTACGTTTTGTTTGATGAAACAGGCATCATTAATATACACGTTTTTACCATTATTTTAACTACAGCAGTAAAAGTAATTTTAATCTTACTGTAAAAACAGTACTCAAGTATTGTTATTTTAAATGTCAGTTTTTCAATATAATAGGCACTGTAAATTTAACAGTATCATACCGCAATTTCGAACGAGACTGTTCAACTATATTTTAACAGTCTTTCAGTAGATGTAAGAACAAAATTATTTACGACTGGTATTTGGGTAGAGAATGGATGCAAGATAATTGCGGGGACCTTCACTTCTTACACCTTCGCTTCTTACGCCTTCCGAATCAATTAAGACACGTTTTAAAAGTATATCTATCATAGTTTTAAAAGTAGATAAATTGCGAGTGGATTTACGGAATAGAGAATGCAAATAAAATTTCTACTCCCGAAATTAGTACCAAATATTCAGATTTAAATATTATGTTCAAATACTGAATTTCAATTCATTTTATTTAAATATTTAATTATTATCGTTAAAGATTCAAAATATAGTGTGGAAGGTACCTTACAAAGTAGTATAGGTACGTAAAACTTATAAAGTATTACAGACACATACTACTATTGTGAATTTTACGTACGTACGTACGTTGTACGTTGAGTAGCGTTCAGTACGTTTTCTGAGTACACATTTCAGCAGAGTAAAATTATGAAGGTATTAGTTAATGGTTCAATTTGCAATATTAAATTTTACAATGTATTCTCTACGTAAATTAACAGTACTATCGTTTCGATTCTACTGTTACAGTAAGTTGGATGATACAGACATTGCTTTAAGAACAGTTATTGGCTGTTAAAACAGAAATGAGTTTGTAGTATGAAAATTTACAAAGCATTCTCTAAATTAACAGTATTGAGTTGTCAATTGAATTGTTACTGTACGCGCCCAAAATACAGGCACTATTTTAAGAAATAACAGCGAGTCTGTCAATATGAAAATTAACAGTAATAATTTGGTGAATTAACAGTTACTATAAAGATACTGGTTACGGTAATTCTTTCGCTCATATGTTTTTACTGTCGAAATAACAGCGGTATAAATCTTGTTTCAAAACTATTTTCTGTCAGCAGTAGCTGGTGGAGGAGGGAAAGAGCCTTGTCTGTTCTATAGTTTACTGTCACTTTTATTCCTGTGTGAAAGCTTTACATGTCTGTAAGTGTAAGTATGGTAAAAGTTTTCACTAGTCTTTATTTTCATTCATGTTTTCTATTTTTCCTTTATTTTCTCTACTTCTTTCTGGGCTAACCTAGAGTGGATCTTAAAGGCTTTGTTAGTCCGTAACTCTGTAAACCGTAATTTGAAAATGTACAGTTTTAGCTTTTAAATTAACAATTTAAAATTGATAGATACACTGTCACTGTATATTTTTAGTTAATAATCACTGCTCGAAAAATTTTTCTATACTGTAAAAACAGGGAGGGATGACGTCATAAAATCTTAAAATAATATATAAGGATAGCGTTATAATGACAACATAAACTCCTTAAAGTAACACGACTGTTAAATTGGTAAAAATGTGTTAATACTAAAACAAAATCAAAATCCGGTTCATATAAAATATTCTGTTTTTCAAATTTGAAAATGTATTTTACTGTTTTTTTTATGAAAAACGGGAAAATACTGTTACGAGTGACAGTCATTTACTGTTCCTTTAATATCTACTTTTTACAGTGATATTACGAACTATGATATTTTTAGACTAATGTTTTGATACAGTTTTTTAAATTAGTGAAAATATATATAATCTTTTTGTACTTACTGTAGATATGAACCTTCCTGTCTTCTAGTTTTGCAAATAAAATATTGTGGTTCACCCTATCATATGCCTTACTTATATCTAGGAAACAGCTATAAATAGTTGAATTACTGTCAATGTATTTAGATATTGTTTCTTTAAGTACATAGATACACAGGTCAGTTGAGTGGGACCTTTTAAAACCAAACTGATTAGATGTTCATAGGAAATCATTTAATCGGAATAACAAGTTTTTCTAGTAGTTTCGAGAAGCAGGAAGCGACAGCAATAGGCCTGTAATTATTGCTGGACAGAATGTCTCCGTACTTATTTTTGACCAGGGGCAAGATATATACCCTCATCAACTCTGCAGGGATATAGCTATGAGCAAGCATGGCTGATAGAAGCAATGATATATGCAGAGATACTACGTCATTTGCATATTTTAAGTGCTCATTCGATAAGTCATCTACCCCTGACGCAGAACCAGTCTTTAACTCTTTAATTAACCTCTTTACTTCAGAAAATGATATCAAAGTATTTTCCCTTGTCCCTCCCACAATCGTTTCGCTGCAATCTATCTTAAGATTATCCCTACTCACACTGTTAAGAATGTTAGAATAGTGGTTTTTCCACAGCTTTGCAATTTCATCCTCCCCCGACACCCCATCGATTGTCGGAGGGAGGACATTTTTGACACCCGTTTGATTCTTAACAAATTTCCAAAATTTGTTATTATCGTTATTTATGCGAGCTTCACAGGCTTTTGATGTTCGAATAGACTCTTCCTGTTTACATCGCCTTATGGCCGCCTTATACTGACCCCTACTTCTACACATATTCATGTATACTAGTCCTAATCTGGGTCTACCATGAAAGCACCACAAATCATAGGCGTCTTTCGATTCCCTCTTCAGGGGGGCAATAAAATCATTCCATCCAGGAATAATCTTAGTATGATAGTTGTAAGATTTAATCAGGGGGCTTCCTGCTTCTCTTAACAGGGATATTATCTTACTCTAATACTTATCTATGAGTTTACAGTGAGAATCATTTGAGCAAAGATTATTACAGGCAAGATGCAAAATTTCTAAATTATTAAAGAGGTGACTTGTTCTGTCTTTGTATTCTATTCTCTACTGCATATTAACATTGGACCAATCGACGCGATTATTCTTACCTATTGAGTTCTTGTTAAGTCGTGTCGCGCATAAATTGGTAAAGTTAATTAATATTGCTAATGGTCTGATCAGAAAGAAGGAAATCATGCAGAATATGAACTCTAACAATTCGACCCTTTAGATTATTACTAGTGAGACAATGATCAATCCACCTGGTGGTACCACTCATATCACTGACGTATGTAAAATTACCACTGGTTACCCCTAATACATCTACATTACTTATACTTAAATTAAGTTAAAATGAATAATTGAAGAAATATGATTGATTGTAAAACGGATTGATCGTATGAGAATTGAAGAGGTGGGAAACTTGTGGAGTGAAAGTCACTGTTGAGAATGGGAGATAGTATGTTACATTGCTATGGTCACCTAAAAAGAATGAATAATGAGGGAATTGTGAAAAGGTGTATAATTATGAATGCATAGATGTGAAAAGCAGAGGAAGACCGCGAAAAGATGGAAGGATGAAATGAGTAAATGTGTGAAAAAACTTGAAGCTGACATAAATGTGGCACAGGAATTAACGAGAAACAGAAATGAATGGAAGCGGTTTGTAAGGTGTGTAAATGGAGACGATAGTCTCACCTGACGTATCTCTAGAGCAGAGCTTTCCAAACTTTTCACGTTGGCGACACACTAATTAATTTTTGTTATCAAATATCAAATATCAGATAATTTTTCAGTAGGTGGTTTATCTTGTAGCCGATTTTGTTGATACAAAAATCAAAATTTTCAAAATACAAAAAAATTGAAAATAATTAACTAAATTTGGCGATACACCTGGGAGGTATTGGCGACACACTAATGTGTCGCGACACACAGTTTGGAAAGCTCTGCTCTAGAGGTTTACCCCCACTCTTTTTCATGAAAGGATAAATTGGATCTCTGAGATTGGGGTGGTACCTCATTCCCGGTGGTAATCTTACACGTCCTTGTGTGTTTAACTGATTTGAGTATCTTCAGTTCCGAGTAAAAGCGTCGTGTCCATCTCGTGGAAGTGAGTTTCTCGGATATAATATATATATATATATATATATATATATATATATATTATATATATATATATTATATATTACAGGGCGTCCCAAAAAAATGTATACACACTTTAACAGCTGATAGCTCAATTGATGTTTCTTTCTTTCCAAGTTAAACCCATTAGAATTAATAATGGCAGTCAGACTAAGCTTTGAACAAAGGAAATTCATTCTAAAATGCTACTGGAAGTGTGAAAACGCAGTTGAAGTGCAAAGACAGTTTAGGAGGGAGTTTCAAACAGATCCACCAACGCGACTTACCATCACTCGAATTAGAGATAAGTTTGAAGCCGATGGAACTGTTCAGAATGTCCACAAAAGCGTTCCGGAAGACCACGGACATCGACAAGCCCCACAAAGCAAGAAAGAGTACTACTGGAAACGTATCACCAAAGTCCAAGAAAATCTGTGCGGCAAGCGAGTCGTGAGGTAGGAATTTCAGAATCGTCTGTCCAACGCATTTTGAAGCGCTGTCAATGGAAAAGTTACATTCCAAGATTAGTCCATGCTATTAATGAAGATGATGATCCGGACCGAAGAGTGGAGTATTGCGAGTGGTACTTGGCACGATGTGGATGTGGATTGGACGAAGGGGTTTCGTAGAATACCCTCCGCGTTCACCAGACCTCACACCACTAGACTTTTTTTTATGGGGATACTTAAAAGACAAAGTCTACGCTATAAAACCTGCAACAGTCGCTGAATTGAGAGCAGCCATTGAACGAGAATGCACACAAATACCAAACGAAATGTTTCGTGATGTTTGCGATTCCATTGCTTCGCGTTATCAGCAGTGCCTGGACCAGAACGGACGTCAGTTTGAAAACAGGCGTTGACAAAACAATTAAATAATGTCTGTAGATTCTATTCCATTTTGAAAATGAAATGTATTTTAATAAACACTGCCTTTATAATTATTTAAAGTGTGTATACATTGTTTTGGGACGCCCTGTATATATATATATATATGCATATAACTGCAATGACCGCGCAGTATATAAATGAATAGAAACGACATAAGTGTTAAGGAACGTTTCTGCACACGAGGAGGAGAGATAACGAACAATGAAAAATGAGGCGAACCGCCCAGGAATCGAACCCAGGGCCTTCCAATTGCCGGTTGGATGCTCTACCATTATGCTACGGACCTCACTCAATCACAAATCGAAATTCTCCCACATAGGGCAGAAACCAATGCCCTGAGAGGGCACCCTCGCAAATCGTGAATATGCGCATATGTGGGAGAATTTCGATTTGTGATTGAGTGAGGTCCGTAGCATAATGGTAGAGCATCCAACCGGCAATTGGAAGGCCCTGGGTTCGATTCCTGGGCGGTTCGCCTCATTTTTCATTGTTCGTTATCTCTCCTCCTCGTGTGCAGAAACGTTCCTTAACACTTATGTCGTTTCTATTCATTTATATACTGCGCGGTCATTGCAGTTATATGCGCATATTCACGATTTGCGAGGGTGCCCTCTCAGGGCATTGGTTTCTGCCCTATGTGGGAGAATTTCGATTTGTGATTGAGTGAGGTCCGTAGCATAATGGTAGAGCATCCAACCGGCAATTGGAAGGCCCTGGGTTCGATTCCTGGGCGGTTCGCCTCATTTTTCATTGTTCGTTACTCTCCTCTCTCGTGTGCAGAAACGTTCCTTAACACTTATGTCGTTTCTATTCATTTATATACTGCGCGGTCATTGCAGTTATATGCGCATATTCACGATTTGCGAGGGTGCCCTCTCAGGGCATTGGTTTCTGCCCTATGTGGGAGAATTTCGATTTGTGATTGAGTGAGGTCCGTAGCATAATGGTAGAGCATCCAACCGGCAATTGGAAGGCCCTGGGTTCGATTCCTGGGCGTTCGCCTCATTTTTCATTGTTCGTTATCTCTCCTCCTCGTGTGCAGAAACGTTCCTTAACACTTATGTCGTTTCTATTCATTTATACTGCGCGGTCATTGCAGTTATATGCGCATATTCACGATTTGCGAGGGTGCCCTCTCAGGGCATTGGTTTCTGCCCTATGTGGGAGAATTTCGATTTGTGATTGAGTGAGGCCCGTAGCATAATGGTAGAGCATCCAACCGGCAATTGGAAGGCCCTGGGTTCGATTCCTGGGCGGTTCGCCTCATTTTTCATTGTTCGTTATCTCTCCTCCTCGTGTGCAGAAACGTTCCTTAACACTTATGTCGTTTCTATTCATATATATATATATGTGTGTGTGTGTGTGTAATTGATTAAATAAGGTCTTACTACCGATTAGAGACTATTTCTCCGTTCTCCTCAATATAATGATCACAATTGCTTTTTATTTATACGCATAATAATAGAACGTTAGCTTGGTCCTACTGTACTTATCTTATTCAATTAAATCCATTGTTGTATTGCTCCTGCCTACTTAAATAAACCGTCACCTGTTGAGATTTTGTTTTTCTACAACTGTTATATCTGCTACCTGTAACAAGTAATAGTTCCCGCAAGGATGGGAATCGCTACTCTGATTTCAAGGCACTCTGAAACTGAGCCATTTCACAAAACGAAGAATCGTTGTGATTAGCTTAGACTTCGAGGAAAGACCAATAAAGAGAAGGTCTGCATTTGTACATCTTTTTTGTTTACTTTAAAGGCATAGACGAAATGGGTGGCAGCTTTAAAATCTTTGAAAGTTGCTATGGTAATGGGTATAGCCAGCTACCCATAGCAAAATCTAATAGAATGGTTTGCTGTATTTGATACGGATAGCTAATCCAAACAGATAACGGCCTATCAGTTTATGAGCTTCTCTAGGATTATCCTGCCCTAACCAGATTGAGTCATATTTTTACCATATGAATTTTACATTATACATCATTAATTAATTATCTCCATAAGTACATTTATTGACTGACCTACTTAGGAATTCCGGTCTGGTTACTTGAAGATCTTTTCGAACCTTTATTTCATAGATTCTCAAAATTTATAACTTATTTACATTATCAGCTTTAGTTTCTTGCATTACACTCTTAAGTGTATTTGATTTTATCCATATTAAATACTTAAAACTTAATTATCTATTACTTAACCTAACCTAAATCACACTGACAAATACAGTGATTTATATTTTCTTATATTTATAATTCTTAATAATGAGACTAGCGACTGTTTTACATGGTCATCTTATTATTTTAAAACTTATTTCGGTCATAAGCGAAACCCGCAGTAAACGAGGGGATTTAGACAATGCCTTGATACTGTTGGTAAACCAACATTCCAACAGTGGAACAACCCGGAACACGAAGACAACGGCGACTGTCATTTCTTGCGTACCTGTCACCCGAGGACAAAAAAGACCGTCATTTCTCGCGTGCCAGGGAGGAATACTGTTGGACTGTTGGTTATCCGCAGTTTCAAAAGATTATCTCGATCACTCATGCCTACTCGAAGAAAGAAATAGTGGAAGGTGCATGGAGCATTAAACCTTCGTATTTTATGGCGCAACATTTTTAAATGTATTTGTTGGTCGCTTTCTAGCAACAGCTACCCTTCGGTAGGAATTGCTAGAAACCAGCAACAGCTGGGCCGAACGAAAAAAAAAAAAAGAGTTGTGATTTGCGTGTATTTTAATAATTCAAATTAAAAATATTTCTCTAACTTATTTTTTGTTTTCATGGCAAAAAATTTAAAAAGAAACTAACTTTTTTATTAAACCTAATTTATTTTATCTTTTTGTTTGTAAAAGTTTGATGCATTCCAATTTGAAGCTCATAAAATTATAAATAATGTACGAGGGGTGGTACGAAAATAATGCCTCTCATTGTAGTTACGAAATGAAAGATAAGAGGCATTACTTTCGCACCGATCTCGTATGTAGACCTAATAAAAATTGCGATTATTATTATTTTAAAATATAACTAAGTCATACCTCGGAAAACACATCGACCATTTTCTTTTAAAGGTTTGGGACGAAGTAACAAGAGGATACGAGAGGAGAGAACAGGTTAGTTTAGGTTAAGTTTGGTCAAATTAGGTCTTTAAATTGTCCCTTTATAAATGTAACAAAAACAGAAACAAAATCCTTAAGTCTAAATTCAGTGAAAGAGGTTTCATTGCTCGTACGTTCAGGAAGTTAAGTTAGTAATGTATGCAGTGAACTACGTTGTATTCAGTAGGCTCTCTTTCTGAAAATTTAAACTATTTCCTTTATTTTTATTCAATTTTTGCACGCTCAGTAAAGCCGGCCGCACACAGGATCGTTTTGCTACTCACGACTGACGATTTGGCTCGTGACGACTCGAGTCGCGTGTAATTTTACGTTCCCAGAATCGCGTCGCGGTCGCTGCAGTGTGCGGGGCTCCCATTCTGTCAATGTCAAATCACACGCTACTCAAGTCGTCACGAAACCAAGTTGTCAGTCGTTAGTCGCGAGACAATCCTGTGTGCGGCCGGTCCAAGAGTATTCAGGGCTACATTTTGGCCAATGTCGTAACACCGCTTCCCGACGATCAGCTAATTTAAGCGACATTGGTTTCTGATGGTAGTAGTTGGTTGGAAGACCGTTCTTCGCATTCAGATTATGTAGCAACCCGTAATTTGGATCTCACGTAAAGCTATAGGTCCCCTTGCGAACGAGGTCAAACAACCCTACAAAAAGGTAAAACTATTCAAACTGAGTAGCTTCTAAAGTCTATTTTTTTAAAACTAAAACTAAGGTTCTATTAGAATAGTAAATTCAACCTAAACCATTTATTTAAAAATAATCCATTAAATATAATTTAATTGGTGGTAATACAAATGAAAATAATTCTACGGATTTTATGTACCAAAAATCGATGAGTGGTAAAAATGGTTCCTTTTTCTACAATTATTGTAAAAAATAAAAATTACAATATCACAATTATTCTAATATTATAAATTTCAACACAAACCTCCTAATTCACCCTTGGCCCCTCCTTCCTGCCTAAAAAAAAAAAAATTGAACTATTGATATTTATTTTTCATGTTTAATTTGCCCTTAAGCTTTAGGCTTTACTGGGCTCTCACATTAGTTATAAGATAGAAAACACTTCTAGGTAGTTACGATTACGTAATCTATAAATATTATAATTAGTTATAATAATAATTAATTGGAAGGTAAAACACTTTATTGAGATTTTTTATGCAAGGAATAATATATATATATTATATATATATATATATATATATATATATTACGCATAAGAGTAATATTTGAGGACACAGACGAAGTTGCAGTTAAAATGACAAATGAAATATGTAAAGCGTTTAAATTAAATCTTAAAGTCATTATGACAAGTATTTGAAATGTATGGTATTAAGAATTAATAGTAAATAGGCCCTATAACAGTTATGATACAATATACACATTTAACGCTAAAATGCATTAGTAGGCTATAATTTATCAGTATTTCTTTATTAAATTAGATTTCAACTTGTTTTTAAACGCAGTCATAGTACAAATATCGATTTCTTTCCACTAAATGGCATTCTCACATCCATCCATGGTTAGCAAATGAAAATACAAAAAGTTAAAATTCACATTTGAGGAAAAGAATTTCTTGATTTGAGAAATAATGTTACTTCATTCGTAATCACGGTAAAGGCGTCAATTGGGAATGGCTAATGTTTCCTAATTTAATTTAACCTAACCTAACCTAACTGAGCATATCGTAGCCTAAACCTAATCTGGACTAAAGTGGGAAAACCGTGGGTGAAAATGAGAATGTCATGAAAATTTTTAAGATCAGTTCTCATGCTTACGCCATAAACGTAAAACGAAACTGTCCACATTAAATTACACAACTTTTTAACTGATGACATTCGAATCACATCAAATATTGTAACCCCCCCCTATTAAACGCTTCTCCCCGGCCAAAGATATTTTGAATAGATGACTAGAAACTAAACCACATTTTCACTGCCAAGACTTGGAGGTTGTTGATTTGATTTAATTTGAGTTCAAGGCATAAGAACACCCAGATTAGTGGGTAGTTTCTCTTCAGATTCCAAGTAAAATAATTCAGCTTTTACGGACGGTAACATACTTTTGAATTAAAGCGTTTTAAATCATTCATTTGAGTTCAAGGCATAAGAACACCCAGATTAGTGGATAGTTTCTCTTCAGATTCCAAATAAAATAATTCAGCTTTTACGGACGATAACATACTTTTGAATTAAAGCGTTTTAAATCATTCATTTGAGTTCAAGGCATAAGAACACCCAGATTAGTGGGTAGTTTCTCTTCAGATTCCAAATAAAATAATTCAGCTTTTACGGACGATAACATACTTTTGAATTAAAGCGTCTTAAGTCATTCATAAACTTGGACTCCAATTAATATAGGCTTTCAAAACACGTTAAATAGAATAAGTACAAAAAAAAAGGTACTGTTTATATTTATCTATCTATCTATCTATCTAACTAACTAGATGACTTACGGAGTGTAAGTAATAGTAGGAGACAATTTTACAGCTCGTGTGAACATTATTGAGCCCGAAGGAGGCGAGAAAGAGAGAGAACGACCGATGTCTTGGGAAGGCGAATTGTCTGATTCGGAGATAGAGAAGAACGGAACACAGGTACGTGATGACGCTTTTGTTCCTTTCCTGGAAATTTTGGTCTTGAAATTTTGGTCCGAAATTTTTACGAACAATTTTGGCTGAGTATTATTATTATCATCATTATTATCATTATCATCATTATCATTATTACTTTAATGTACTAAATAATTATTATCTTTAACTTGAATTGAAATAGTTTTTATAATCTTAAAATTAAATTGGTTAATTGGGTATAGTTGGTATAATTGGGTATATGGTAAACAATTATTTCTTGTTAAACTCGTTGATTTATAAGAGTTGCACGAGAACATAAATAATAATAATAATAATAATAATAATAATAATAAAAATAATAATAATTTGAAATGAATCAATTACTTTAGAAAAATAAAAGCAATTCTTTTATGTAAAACTTTCTCGCAATACTTAAAACTTTGATTCAAATTATTATTATTATTATTATTATTATTATTATTATTATTATTACAAGCAGAAAGAGCGAGTATCTCTCTGGTGAGATATTATTGCTTACAGAAGGGTGAGGTATTAATACAGGTTTCTTAAACGTTATTAATGGATTCTCTCTCTCTTCTCTCTCTCTGATATATATATATATATATGCTGCAAACCCACAAGGAAAAAGAAAAACGATTCGGAATCACGAGGTTATTCGTGAATGTTGTCTATATCCTATTGAAAGTGTATTTGCAACTTTCTGACTTATGTTTGAATAAGGCTAGTAATAAAGTTCATTTGTAGGACCTCGAGGAAGGAACTCTGATGGCCATTTTGATCCTGATGAGTCGAACCCTCAATTTTCTTAAACTTTGAGTGAGTGCCAAGGAAATAAAACCCTTTATTTATAAAATGCTACGTCACGTACTAGTACTTTGAAATTATCAGAGTTGATAGTCACATACCACTGCCCTCAACCCTTTTAAGGCCGGACTGTTTTGTAGGGTTACATTATGAATGCGTGTATCTGAAGCGCTACTAATTTGTACCAGTCGTCCTGAAAGGGTTAAATCTTTGAAAATCATCGAGATTGGCTAACCAACATCTAAAATCACTTGTTGGTAAACATTTACGGGCGCTTTTCATCTTATCTCATTTAATGGAGATATATAGACACGATATGCAGTCTACAATATACAAAAAACTGTAGGAGAATATGGGCTTATGCCCGTTGGAACGGCAAGAACAAAAAACTAACACCCTAACTTAACCTAATCTGACCTAGCGTAACCTAACCTAACCTATATACTAATCTAACGTAGCCTAACTTAACTTGTGGATAGAATGTTAAGTCAATCAGATGTCGCAATCCCGGAGAATATAATAACTGCACTGCAGTGAATGCAGTTCAACATTTTTGTACTGTAACTGTGCCGGGTCTTGTTTTTAGTCTAAAAGTTATATATATACAGGGTGTTTGAAAACTTTCTGTACAAATTATAATGGGGGATAGGCAACACCAAGACAAACCCTTTTCGTCAATAAGTGTATGTCCGCTGACGTCACCATTCGGCGCGAGAGGGCGCCGCTGCAATTGGCTAAAAGGTGAAGTGGACTAGACTCGCGCTTGTCGCGGGCATTCTTAAATCGGACGTAGTACGCGTAACATGGAGCACTTCACGACTGCTGAGATGGCTGACATGCATATGGTGTATGGGGCTGCCAATGGAAACGGAAGAGCTGCTGTGAGGTTGTACCGACAGCGCTTCCCAAACAGACGTGTGCCAAACCACCAAACGTTTGCGCATTTGCATCGGCGACTGCGAGAAACTGGAACATTCCATGCAAACATGCATGACACTGGTCGGGAGAGAAACGTGCGCACTCCTGACGTCGAGTCGGGCAGGCAGCAGGTACGGCCCAATCAACTTGCCATGGACGATACCCGCCCAAACATTGACGGCGAACCGTTCTTGATGAGCATGCACCCGTGTAGCATGTGGATTTACGTGCGCCCACACTTGAGAATTGTGCATGTTAAACACACCCTCACGTGTGAAACAGGCCTCATCTGAGAACAGCACATAAGCCGGAAAATTAGGCTGCACCGCTGTCTGCTGCAGAAACCAGCGTGCGAATTCCACACGAAGAGGGTAATCCCGAGGTTGTAATGCCTGGACTCTCTGACGATGAAACGGATGTAACTGCTGCTCGTGCAACACTCTCCAGACCAGGTCGTGGTTCACACCGAGGATACGTGCAACACCTCGCGTGCTTGCGCTTGGATTGTCCTCAAATCGCCGTAGGATTTCTTCTTCCATGTCAGGAGTGCGCACGTTTCTCTCCCGACTAGTGTCATGCATGTTTGCATGGAATGTTCCAGTTTCTCGCAGTCGCCGATGCAAATGCGCAAACGTTTGGTGGTTTGGCACACGTCTGTTTGGGAAGCGCTGTCGGTACAACCTCACAGCAGCTCTTCCGTTTCCATTGGCAGCCCCATACACCATATGCATGTCAGCCATCTCAGCAGTCGTGAAGCGCTCCATGTTACGCGTACTACGTCCGATTTAAGAATGCCCGCGGCAAGCGCGAGTCTAGCCCACTTCACCTTTTAGCCAATTGCAGCGGCGCCCTCTCGCGCCGAATGGTGACGTCAGCGGACATACACTTATAGACGAAAAGGGTTTGTCTTGGTGTTGCCTATCCCCCATTACAATTTGTACAGAAAGTTTTCAAACACCCTGTATATACAGTATATACATATCCTAACCATTACTATTCCAACCATTTACATAATTCTCAAAATTTAGGTGTTCTACTCATTTTTGGTAGAAAAATGAGTGTTGCCGATTTTCACCAAACCTAAAATGTCTGACGATAATTATTGCCACTTAAAAACTGGCAAGCGATTATCGTGATTCTCGCAATTATCACCTAACCTTAATATACTGTATATATATGAATATGAAATAAATAGAATTTCACAAGATCATCTCAATATTATGCAGGTTGACTCCATGCAGCTACATTGATTAGGCTATTTTCTGAAAGTCAACTTTATACAACTTTATACAATTTGAGTCTTAATTGATCTAAGACCTGCAGTCGACCCCTCTGCAGCATCCCGCCTCATTTGCGGAATTTGGTGGAGGAAAGAGCTAGTTTCCTCCCTCTTCCTGCCCTTGTAGCCAGCTACGCATGGCTTGTCAGGGACTTCGCGTAAGAACCTGTTCAGTTGGTTCTTGAAATTATTCAGGTTGGTATGCTGGAGGTTCCTCAATTCTTTCGGCACGTTAAAAAATTTTGGGCACGTATTCTGAGGGTATTTTACAGCTTGGTTTTTATGGCTCCCTGTCCCACCGCAGCTGGAACAATACCGAATCTACCTCTTCTCTCATTCCAGTGTGTTTCTATTTACTTTTTAAATGTTGGAACACATCCCTCGAGTATTTTCCAAATGTATCGTACATTATTGTGTATAGCTCACGTCTTCTTTCCAGGGAGTAGAGTTTCAGGATTTGTAGTCGAGACCAGTAGTCTTCATTTTTCATTTCCTCTATCTTAGACGTAAAAGTCTTTTGTATGGCTTCTATATTTGCAGTGTGTAGTTTTCTGTATGGGTTTGTGAGTACTGAGCAGTATTCAGTTATGAGTAAGACTACACTCTTCATAATGTTAGTATGATGTTTGCTTTTCTGTTACGGAAGCTCCTCCAGATAATTACCTTTATTTTTCTAGCTGTTGTGATTATAATGTTATAGTATTTTCTGAAGTGTGCATCCGTTGATATTATTCCTACAAGATCTCTGACTTGTGAATTTGGCGTTATTTGTTTGTCTTGTATAGTTTTGTATCCTTTATTTTGTAGTTCCTTTTTGTTACCCTATCTTATAAGTTGGAATTTTTCTTCGTTGAACTTCATATAGTTGTCTTCAACCCACTTAAATAATATTTTAATGTCGTTTTGTAACTTTTCTATGTCACTTTCATTTGATATTTCCTTACCTATCTTTGTGTCATCCGCGAAACACGATACGATACTGTCATTAATATCTGCATCAATATCTGCAATCATTATTATGAACGGCAAAGGAGCTAATACTGTACCTTATGGGACAGAGTCTATTCTTTGATTCAAAAAATTAAATCGCCATTGTCCCAACTTTCCAATAATTCCCATATACTTAAATTTGTGTGCTATAATTCCATAATCATATTTATGGAAGCCTTTAGCAAAATCGATCTATATTTTGACCTCGACACAATGCTTCCAGTATTTTCTCTTTGTGGTCGAATAACTGTGACAGGCTTAATTCCAGCCCTGAAACTATGTTGGTTCGGACTGAATAAATTCTTTTTTATAGGTAGTAAGTAATTTTGTCTCTAATTACACGTTCATTACTCTCTTTGCGTTTCTTGAAGAACGTGGCACGCCATGTGTTTGTGAAAGAGCCTTAATTATATCCTCTTTCAAGAACTCTCTTATAAGTACTATAATTAGTATTTCTTCTGGAGTTCCTTCTCGAAGTAACAATTCCCAATTTGTTTCATTAATTCCTCATTTATACCTGCGCAATCTACTTTCACTGAATTCATATCTAATCCTTCAAGTATTCCTTCCATCTTTGTAGGGTGGATTTTTGAGCTTCTGGACTTGAGTTTTATTTGTATATCGATTAGCTTATGATCGTAAAAATTGATTTGCGTTACATTTTTATTTATTATTATGTCATTGTTGTTTGTCAAAATTAAATTCAAATCGTTCTCTTTTCGAGTTGCTACACATACTTCCCGGGTAAGGGCATAGTTTTCTATAATATCTAATAATATTCTTGCCTGAGTTTTACCATCTTTTCTAATGTTACTGGGAAACTCCTGAACATGTATAACGTTACCATTTTTCTTCCATGTTATGAATGGAAAGTTAAAATCTCCACAAATTAATATTTTTGACACTGGGATTTTAAGTGATTTTAACGTGCTTTCGATAAAACAACAACAAAAACAAAAATATAAGACAATACAAAACGGTTTAGATTTTACCGTTATAAAACCTTTGACGTACAAAACACGTGTCGGAAAAGAACAACAAATATCAATAACACAGTCTGAATGCACGTTGTCATTATTATGTCATTATAATAATGGATGTAATTATTATTGTCATTTTTTCTCCGTTGGGCTCCTCCGACCACAATCTTATATCTGTTTTCTGTCCTATCGCTCCAATTCGGCTTTTGGATCCTCCCAAGTGGAGGCACCTTTGGCACTTTGTCGCCGCTGATTGGGAGACACATGGGCATTACTTCTGTGATTTCCCATGGAATGACTACTGCTTCCGTGGTTGGGGGCCCTTCCGAGTGTGCTGAGCGCATCACGGAGGCGATTCTCTGGGGCATGGAGGCGTACATTCCATATTCTATTCTTACAACTAATACAAAAAACCTTGGTTTAACTTTACTTGTTCTAATGCTATCCGCACCAGAGAGGAGTCTTTCAGAAGATACCTCTCCAACAGCTTTACTTCTCCTTTCCCTCCTCTTTTCCATTTCGACGGCTCAGTTGCCGTCTCTTCTCCTGACAAAGCTGAACTCTTCGTTCAAACTTTCGCCTCCAACTCAACCCTGGACATTTCCGGTGCTGTTCCTCCATCTCCTCCTCCCTCTGACTTTATTATATCTGAAATTAGAATCTCTTCCAAAGGTGTTTTTTCTGCCCTATCTGGGCTCAACTCTAGGAAGGCGTATGGTCCTGATGGTGTTCCTCCTGTTGTTCTCAAGAACTGTGCTTCTGTGCTGACACCCTGCCTAAGGAAATTCTTTCGTCTCTTTCTTTCATCTGGTACTTTTCCTTCTTGCTGTAAGTTCGCTTTCGTTTCAGCCTGTCCCAAAGAAGGGTGACCGTTCTCAACCCTCCAATTATCGTCCAATTGCTTTGATTTTTTGCCTTTCTAAGGTTTCTGAATCTATCCTTAATAGGAAGATTCTTAAACACTTCTCTTCTCACAATCTTCTTTCAGATCGTCAGTGTGGGTTCCGCAAGGAACGCTCTACTGTCGATCTTCTTGTATATCTCTCTGACTCTTGTTCATCCTCCTTTTGGGATTTCGGTGAAACTTTTGCTATTGTGCTAGACAATCAAAAGCCTTTGATAGAGTCTGGTACAAATCTTTAATTTCCAAACTGCCCTCCTTCGGTTTCTATCCTTCTATCTGTGTCTTCATCTCTAATTTCTTTTTTGGTCGATCTTTTGCTGCGGTTGTAGATAGCCACTGTTCTTCTTCTAAAGCTATTAACAGTGGTGTTCCTCAGGGTTTTGTCCTGTCACCTACTCTTTTCCCTTTATTCATCAATGATCTGTTAAGTCGCACTTCCTGTCTTATCCGCTCTTATTTCGCCTCTCCACCTGTTTCGCGTAGGACGGCTATGGTACACCTGACCTCTGATCTTTCTGCCATCTCTGATTGGGGCAGAGAAAACCTTGTGACTTTCAATGCCTCAAAAACTCAGTTCCTCCATCTGTCTACTCGTCACAATATTCCACACGACTATCCCTTTACCCTCAACAATTCACAACTCATTCTTTCCTCTTCCATTAACATTCTTGGTGTTTTCTTTTCTTGTGATCTTTCCTGGAAAGATCAAATATACTCTCTTTCCAAAACAGCTTCTAAGAGGTTAGGTGTGCTGTACCGCCTCCGCAGTTTCTTCGCCCCCAACTCAGTTGCTGTCTCCGTACAGGGGTCTTGCCGCCCCTCTATGGTATACGCTTCTCATGTGTGGGGTGGCTCAACCCACACAGCCGTACTTGACAGGGTAGAATCAAAGGCTTTTCGTCTCATTAATTCCCCGCCTCTTACTGACTGTCTTCAATCTCTCCCTTTCGCAGCAATGTTGCCTCACTCTCTCTTTAATATCGCTATTATAACGGACTCTTTTGAACTCTCTAATAACTGCATGCCTCCTCCTTTAAGGAGAGCACGCAGTGCCAGACTTTCGACACATACTCATTTCTGTTCTGTCCAACTCTCTAAAAGTCTAACGGAAGGGTTAATCGGTATTTTCAATCTTTCATTTACTCAGCCGGTGAACTCTGGAACAATTTTCCTCAATCCTGTCTTTCCTCCTGTCATTGGCTAATATGGAAATAAGTTACACTCGTGAGGAAAATGCGGAGGCCTTTTCCTCAGGAATGTAACTCACTTCCATACTAGCCATTGTTTGTCATTCTACCTGCAACAAAAAAAAAGGTTCCAAAACAAGACATCAATTTGAACATTTATTTTAGTTCTAATGTATTAATTTTGTAAATTTAATTTAAAATAAATTTTCCTATGAGACCAGACTTATGGGACACCCCGTATATACTGGATAAAATTAAAGTTTGTAATCAACCAAAGTTTTAAGTAAGTTTTGTGGGTTTAATATTTAGTGGCACTTCCCTCGGTATCAATGATTGCGTTGATCCTTTTGGGCATGGACATGATAAGATTTTGGTACAGTTCCAGGGTTATTTCGGGCAACCAAACGGTTTTTTATCGCAGAACAAAGATTTACGTGGGATCATGACTTCTCTTCAGAGACTTTCATCTCCAGAAGATTCCACAGGTTTTCAATCAAGAGAGTTACCACGCTATTACAAAGCTGAAATGAGTTTTCCCATAAATTATTCTTTTACAGTTTTAGCTGTGTAGCAAAGTGCACTATCGTACTGAAACAAGGAATATCTATCCTCCAACACTGTTCCAAGAGCATGTTATTCGAGGATGTTTGAGTAGCTACAGGAATTCACGGTCGTATCTTTTGGGCAAAATCAGAGTACTCCTGTGTTCTGGGCGATAAAATACCACCGAACCATGACTTTTTGAGGGTGTTTCGTGGTAATCAGTACAGTACTTGGTATGATGCCGTTGATTAGGTGGATGCCTGACGTGTAGATAGCATGATCTGGCTCTTGTCGCTGAACAAAACCTTGGTCATTGTTGAGCGGTTCAGTCGTATTTACAAAAAGGAGACGCTTGCTTTTTATTGAGGGAAGGTTTTTCGCTGGACTCTTCTTGCGACTACGTTACTCTTATTCTCAAAATTCCGCCGAACGATCCTTTTACTTCTGCATCTGGCACTGGAAATGAAAGGATTGGCTTCTGCCTTCCTTCTGATCGCTTTATCAGTGGGTTGGGTCATATTATTCGTGGCCTGCTAGATTTTATTTTCAGCTTCTCTTTATCCTCGAAAATCCTCCCTTTGATCTTACGTACTTCCGACTAAGATATTTGAAGTCGTGAGGCTACCTACCTGCCTTTGACTGCATATAACCTTCTTTTATGAGTACGTCCTCCTATTGTAGCTTCTCTTCGTACGAGAAATTTTTTGGTTTTCTGACCATTTGTAGCTTGTGCAAATTAGGCGCTAATCAAGTAATTCTCATGAGTTAAAGGAACACTTATGAATTTACAGCCTTTTCTCGGAATAAGCCAGCAAAAGTAATGCTGAAATCGTTCGTTGCAGTATCAACAGGAAACTGATTATAAATTTAATTTATGGTTACATTTGTCTAAAGTCTAAACTGCAATGAATTTAAGAGAGTATTTGATCAGATACTGAGCTTGAAAATCTGTATATAAAATTAATAATAATAATGGAAACAAAAAATAATAGATAATAATATTGAACAAATGAATTTCATATAAAGCACAATGAAATCTATTTTATATTATTATTTGAAAGCTGTCCAAGAAGTGCAGAATAATATGTAAATTATATCTTCAAATCAGCACTCTCCAGCCCCTGATTCTGGGCTTTCCCAACTATGAGCATAAAAACTATTCCAATTTTAAACATTTGGTTATAACTTCCTTCTTTATATACGAGTCGCTCGGGCGAATAACCATTTCGGGATTTTGGTTGATTCGCCTCTATTCACCCGAACGCCCCAACGCCTCATATATATAAATAAAAATTCCTTATATATATATATATATATATATATATATATATATATTATATATATATATAGAGAGAGAGAGAAGAGAGAGAGAGAGAGAGAGAGAGAGAGAGAGAGAGAGAGAGAGAGAGAGAGAGAGAGAGAGAGAGAGAGAGATGACAAAAGTAGATATACACCTTCGGTTTTTCCATAGTTTTTGAATTGATAATAAGTCAATAAATAATGACAAATTTATTGAATAAATATATTTAGAATATGGTGTTCCGTTCCCCTTTTTGCATTATATAAAGCTGACACACGTTCGGGAATTCCATTGATGAGCTTTGCCATTTGCTCTTGAGGACAATCATCGTATCGTAGTGTCTATTTACTTTTGTCAAACCTCTGTGTACACACACACACACACACACACACACACACACACACACACATATATATATATATATATATATATTTATATCCTATTACTTGTTTTTCCTGAAGATGTGAATATATCACGAAAGCGCTCGGATTTCGTGTTTCTTTTTCCTTTTCCCTATATATATATATATATATATATATACATACACACCGGGCGTCCCATTCGAAATGAAACAACTTTGAAATCTTATAATGTTTTATTGAATGAAGCAAACAATGTAATATTCACACAGTAAATAGTCAATGTCATAAAGTTTCATATGATATATGTGAATTATAACATTTAGATACATTAGATACATTAGATACATTGTGCATAGCATAATGTTTCCTTTTGTTAAGATCTTCACATGTTATATGCTGAACAATTTGAAGCTTATATGGATAGAGCTACAGCCGCTTGCGCACGACTCTATGCACAGTTGAACGAGGAATCTGCAGTTCGACACTGGCACGACGGATGGACTTTCTCGGGCTACTACCAAAGGCGCCGCGTATTCGATCAACATCTTCTTCCGATCTTGTTCGCCCTCCAGAGTGTTCCTTTAGAACACTGCCAGTCTCCTCAAATTTCTTGGTCCATGCATATAGGTCTCTTCTGGTGGGTGGTTCCTCGTGAAAGGTTGTACGGAATCGCCGTTGCACCAGAGTAGGGGACTTCAACTCAGCCATCCATAACACACATTTCGCTTTTTCTTGTGAGGTAAACATAATTCAATCTGAAACAAACTGACAAAGTTTCAACATTCTCACATTAATACTTTAAAAATTACAGAGTTTCAAAGTTGTTTCATTTCGAATGGGACACCCGATGTGTGTGCATATATATATATATATATATATATATATATATATATATATATATATATATATATATATTAATAATACTGAACGTTGATGGCGATATGGAGACAAGTAAAATATGCAACACGGAAGAGTTCGTTCTTGCATGCCCAGTGTGTGTGTGTGCCACATTTCGTGCAGCTACTGAACATATGGCGTTTTATAATGTGTTTTCCAGAAATGGACTCTTTATATAAGACTGTTATGAAACGGTGCAACCAAGAAGAGCAGAATATTAGGGCTCTTAAAACATATGAGGTCAGCTTGACTAGTGACAGAAGAGGTTTTGAAAATATACCTAAAAAAAAAAAAAATCGGTGCATACCATACTATTAGTTAGGACACTGTGAGTAATGTATTGTCCAGTAATAACTATAGAGACCAATCGCAATTGTTTTCTCTTTCTCTAAACTATTTAAGAAATGTTTGTTATTTAGGTTCATTATGTATGTTCATCCCTTAATCTGATTCATTTTAAACCAAACCATTCTACAGGCTTGAATGTATTGAAATGTACTGAAAGAAGTTGTAAATATGTTCAGTGAAAACATTTCCGTGATAAGAGTTGCTTTCTTAATACAGTACGTTCGAAAAGTCTCTCCGCAGTGCTACGTTAAACGCATAGGAAATTGAAAAACTACAATGTTTTCATTGAACCATGATTTAGTGATTTTATTAGATAACCTTTGATTTTACAGCATGTGTTGAAAGTCTTTTCCACCATTTTGCAGGCACAGAGCAACTCGTCTACACTTGTTGTCAAACACTTTTTTTAAAGTGTTGGTTGACTGCGGAGAGACTTTTCGAACGCACTATTAACCTTCCTTCTTAAACAGACAGCTTCGTAGGGACCATCCGGTCTGTTGCTGTTTGGTGTCGTTTGTATTCCTTTTGTAGAAGTGAAACTTAAAATAGGATTAATCACAACATATTGTTTAGCATCCTGATGGAAAGACATTTTCCTACAAAGATTATACTGAATATCTTAATATATACTGTTAATCAAATCAATTAAAATCTGACTTCCTTTCAAATTCTTATGGAGTACTCCAAGAACGTTTCCTGTCTAATGCACTTACAGTAGTAATGTCAACGTAGGATGGTCGATAGGTGAAATTAGGATAAATAGATTATGCTAATGACATGGTATTACTCAGCCATCAGTTCTTGGGCTAGAGTACTTAAACGGTGTTTAAAAAAACTTACATTTTTTACACATTGAAAATGGACCGCTAAATGTCCGATTCTTTTTGCAATGACCATGTTCAAATCGTCTCAAAGTACAAAAACTGTTTCTGTAGTATCGATGCGCACAAGTGACAAAATTTTCAACACAGTTTCCTTGCAGTCTGTTTTTCTTGTAATGGAACTCAAATTGGAGCAAAAGCGAGTGGCTTGTGAAGCGCTTGGACTTGCGTCATGTTTCTTTGGTGAACTGTTGAGAGATGACAAATATCAACTAAGAAACAAACGTGTTGAGAGGCTAAAAAAATCCAATTTCAGAACAGATGATAATGGACATTTTGGATATCTAAAAATGGTTGTGTCAATGGCGGAACGAAGTACTCGCTAACAATTTTTATTCCAAAACCCGGAAATTCTGGGAGGCCATCGTTGATAAACACACCCCTGCTAAAAAAAAAAAACTGGTCGAAAAACGAGGCTTGACACGGTGGCTGAGTCCAATAGAAGGCAAATTAAATCATTCTGATCAAGGCTGTCTCACTTGTTGATCATGTGTAAAATATGTATTTTTGTTTTAACACCCCTGATTAAATGTCAGACAATCATGCAGAAAAGTATGACATTGTATTCAATGTAAGTAAACCAAAAGTTGCGTGTTTCTATCCATAGCAGTTTCGACAACAAGGTACACATTTACTTAAATTGATATTAATCAGGTCCAAGAATTTAGCTATCTTATTATTATTATTATTATTATTATGATCTCGAGTTTCTTAAACGACCATCTTGATATTAAGAAAGAATACCGTAACTTTGGAACCAAATCAAATATGTTTATAAGGAAGTTTATATATTATACAATCAATCTATATATATATATGATGAAAAAAACCACGAAGGAAAGGAACCACAGAATAGTGTTCAAGCGCTTTCGTCTAATGACATCCTGAGGATGTCATTAGACGAAAGCGCTTGAGCACCATTCTGTGGTTCCTTTCCTTCGTGGTTTTTTCATCATAAATATATTATATATATATATCGTATACATAATCAAATATGTAAAACATAATATATATATATATATATATATATATATATATATATATATAATATATATATATATATATATACGGAAAATACGTTGAACTGCATGTTGTAAAATACAGCGTTCAGATGTTACATAGACTACCAGCCTTTATACTACCTTCGAACTTATTTAATCAGATTACATTTTCTCCAATGTTTTCAAAAGTTTTTTCCCCGATTTCACTGAAATTTGTAGCAAATAATCACTATATATACAGGGTGTACATAAAGTCAGGATCTATTTTTGTGAAGCACTTGGAAATTATATGGAATTCAATCATAAAATGATAAAGTGGTAACATTTATTAAATAATTAAGAGTAGGATTCGACGTGACGCCCATCAGTATCCCTGCACAGCTCAAATCGTTCCGCAGCATTTCTAAACACATTCTGGAGCATTTGCGGGGTTATGTTATCTGCAGCAGTTCGTATATGTGTACGTAAGTTTTGAAGACTCGTAATCTTCGTCTGATAGACGTGCGATTTGATAAAGCCCCATGCAAAGAAATCTAAAGGGGTTAAATCTGATGATCTCGCTGGCCAAGGTCTGTTGCTTCCGCGTCCGATCCAGCGATTTGGAAAACGTCCATTTAGATAATCCTGAACAATTTTGGCATAGTGACAAGGAGCACCATCCTGTTGATAGACGACGGGGATAGGATTGTTAGTACCGTCGTCTATCAACATGATGGTGCTCCTTGTCACTATGCCAAAATTGTTCAGGATTATCTAAATGGACGTTTTCCAAATCGCTGGATCGGACGCGGAAGCAACAGACCTTGGCCAGCGAGATCATCAGATTTAACCCCTTTAGATTTCTTTGCATGGGGCTTTATCGAATCGCACGTCTATCAGACGAAGATTACGAGTCTTGAAAACTTACGTACACGTATACGAACTGCTGCAGATAACATAACCCCGCAAATGCTCCAGAATGTGTTTAGAAATGCTGCGTAACGATTTGAACTGTGCAGGGATACTGATGGGCGTCACGTCGAATCCTACTCTTAATTATTTAATAAATGTTACCACTTTATCATTTTAGGATTGAATTCCATATAATTTCCAAGTGCTTCACAAAAATAGATCCTGACTTTATGTACACCCTGTATATAGCAGCACTGATGGTATTCATTTCGATAAAATATTTTGATAATTAAAATAATTATCTCATTTTATTGAAAAATATGTAAAATATTGTGTTACGAATTATTAAGCAAGTTTTCTATTTACGGATCTAAATGGTGAAAATGGGTAAGAAGGATTTAACACTAACTGAGAAAAGAAAAATAGTCAAGTTACTCGCTGAAAATATAAAATCTAAAAAATTGCGAAGCAGTTTGACAGACCTTATCGAACTGTAAACAAGTTTGTAGCGGAGGGTACCAAACTGAGGCAGCGAAGTGATAAAGGAGCTATAAGAAAAGTGACAAGGCGGCAGATATCTGTAATCAAGCGCAAACTGCAAAGCATCCATTGTCCTTAAGTAAAGAGGTTTTTGAGCAGGCTGACATACATAATGTACCAAGAACATCTCGATGTAGAATCCTCCAAACAATTGGCAAGACGTGTAAACCTACGATTCAGTCACCATTAACACTCAGGTACAAGAAGCAGTGTGTTGAATGGGCGCGTCAGTACGTGAAAACAGATTTTAATACTGTATTGTTCACCGATGAATGAAAACAACCCTTGAGGGACTTGATGTTTGGTCAAGAAGATGGATTGCTGAGAGCCAATTTCTACCATCGTGATTAAGACGCCAACAAGGTGGAGGTAGTGTCATGTTTTGGGCAGGATTGATAGGCAATGAAGTAGCTGTCCCATACAGAGTGCCTGATGGTGTAAAAATGAATGCCCAGTGTTACACAAACTTTTTAAAAGAAAACCTCATTCCATGGTAGAGATTGACCCTTAGCAATCCATTTTCTTGACCAACCATCAGATCCCTCAAGGGTTGCTCTTCATTCATCGGTTAACAATACAGTATTAAAATCTGTTTTCACGTACTGACGCACCCATTCAACACGCTGCTTCTTGTACCTAGGTGTTAATGGTGACTGAATCGTAGGTTTACACGTCTTGCCAATTGTTTGGAGGATTCCACATCGAGATGTTCTTGGTACATTATGTATGCCAGCCTGCTCAAAAATCTCTTTACTGAAGGGCAATGGACGCTTTGCAGTTTGCGCTTGATTACAGATATCTGCCGCCTTGTCACTTTTTTTATAGCTCCCTTATCACTTCGCTGCCTCAGTTTGGTACCCTCCGCTACAAACGTGTTTACACTTCGATAAGCTCTGCCAAACTGCTTCGCAATTTCAATAGATTTTATATTTTCAGCGAGTAACTTGACTATTTTTCTTTTCTCAGTTAGCGTTAAATCCTTCTTCTTACCCATTTTCACCATTTAGATCTGTAAATAGAATACTTGCTTAATAAGTCGGAACACAATATTTAACATATTTTTCAATAAAATGAGATAATTATTTTAATTATCAAAATATTTTATCGAAATGAATACCATCAATGCTGCTATATATAGTGATTATTTGCTACAAATTTCATTGAAATCGGGGAAAAACTTTTGAAAACATTGGAGAAAATGTAATCTGCTTAATAAGTTCGAACGCAGTGTAGATGTTCAGTTCCCATATGTTTACCACTCATGATAATAATAATAATAATAATAATAATAATAATAATAAGAGAAGGGTCCAAAACAGGCACAGCGCTCAGGCGAGGCTAATACGGCCCATTGCGCTAATTCCAAGATAATTATTATCATCAGTACCATCGAGAGTCGAACCCTCCGACTTAGTGTCTTCACTTCGTTTATAGGAAAATGGTGTTAACCACTGAACTACGGGCGTTGCCACCCATAACAGTATCCGGATATCCGGACTAACGTCATTTTCTCGTCGAGACATCATATAAGACAAATTTTTGTTGGTGTTAGATTAGGTAGGTTAAGGTAGTTTAGGTTAGCATATGTTAGGTTTACTTAGGTTAGGTAAGTTAATTAGCGTCGGTGGAATACCTCATTCACTGAATCAGTATGCGTCCTACTGTATCTGATTTTACTGAAAGTAGTACAGGCGTGTCCAATACAGTTTAAGGTACAAAATGCATCACTCAATCAATTGTTTAGTTCAAGCTTTGATTCACTCTTGTCATAATGACGGTATATCAAAATGGCGAGAGGACATTTTGGACATTTTTTGTTTAAACTGAATGCTACGATCACTCGTTTATTGCGTTCGAAGTTAATTATTGTTAATGTCCGTTTTCTGGTAAATGATATACATTATTATTGTACAGGGTGAGCCAAAAACATGTACCCGATTTCAAAATGAAACTGCAGAATAACCATACAAGACAGGATTAAATGGTAGAGTGCATTGAACGGGCAAAAGTTAAATTGTTTACTAAATAATTCTTTTTGTTACAGGTTACAAGTAGTGATGCAATGAGTTTTTTTTTTCAAAAGTAATCAAAAATAATTTGTACTTTAATTACCTCATATTACTAAAACAAATTGGTACTTTGTTAATAGTAAAGTGCTAAGTACAGTACAATGTACAATTAATTTCACTAAAGACACGTATTAATTGCGTGTCACTAAGTACTTTAATATAGTCTATGAAAGTAAGCTTGGGATTGAACCTGGCATATTTTTCTGTCCCTGATTATTACTAATTATTAAACGAGAGTTGAAAATACTGTATTAGATATCCTCACTGGCAATGTTTCTCAACTGGGGTGGTCAGGGGAGGTGCTTAGGGTCCCTGTGCTTCGCAAAAAAAAAAAAGAAGCCTATATTGAAAATTAAAGTTTATTTTTCCAGCGAAAATTACAGAAATATGTAAAATCAGAGATAAACCATGGTTTCTAAGTGAGAAATTCTTATAATGTAATATTTTTACAGTTCAAATTACTTTCTGCTAGTCGTAATCTCCATATGAAAATGTTAGCCTATGTCTTTCAATGAGATACCTGTAGCTGCTTCGCATTTGTTAATCTTATTATATTCGGCTGAATAGACCAAACGCAAAGTAATACATAGACAATCACTTTTAATTATTCTTTGTCTTAACTAAGAGAAGTTCAGTTTGCGTAAGTATAAGGTTGCCAATGAGGTTAAACTTCCAATGCTTCAACACCAGTTCTGGATATTCACTCACTCGCTCTACAGTACAGTATTTTATATATTTAAAATATATACGTTTTTACAAAATATAAACATTAATTTATGGAAACCATATACATTTGTTTTCTATGTAAACGGATTCTTTATTAGATACTGTAAAAAAGAAAGCGTAAAAATAGCAAGCAGATATTTTTTATTTATTTATTTATTGGTTTTTTTTTTTGGCAAAACTAGTTACATATTCAAAATGCCTCAAGTAAGTTTATCACAAAGAATATCGATAAGGAGAATATCAAAAATAAATCAGTAATAGTGACACAACGTCTATTTTTAAACCTGTAACCCGTAAGCAGTAACAAAAAAGGGTACTTTAGCAAAACATTTGCCTTTTGCCTGCTCAATGCATTTTATTATTCAATTCTATCTTCCATGGTTATTCTGCAGCTTCATTTTGAAAGTAGGTGCATTTCTTTGGCCTATTTTGTATAATTAATGGTACTGTTTATTACCTGCGTACATACTGTACGTATGTTGTGGTCTGATATATATATACATATACAGGGCGTCCCAAAAAAATGTATACACACTTTAAATAATTATAAAGGCAGTGTTTATTAAAATACATTTCATTTTCAAAATCTAATAGAATCTACAACATTATTTAATTGTTTTGTCAACGCCTGTTTTCAAACTGACGTCCGTTCTGGTCCAGGCACTGCTGATAACGCGAAGCAATGGAATCGCAAACATCACGAAACATTTCGTTTGGTATTTGTGTGCATTCTCGTTCAATGGCTGCTCTCAATTCAGCGACTGTTGCAGGTTTTATAGCGTAGACTTTGTCTTTTAAGTATCCCCATAAAAAAAAGTCTAGTGGTGTGAGGTCTGGTGAACGCGGAGGGTATTCTACGAAACCCCTTCGTCCAGTCCACATCCACATCGTGCCAAGTACCACTCGCAATACTCCACTCTTCGGTCCGGATCATCTTCATTAATAGCATGGACTAATCTTGGAATGTAACTTTTCCATTGACAGCGCTTCAAAATGCGTTGGACAGACGATTCTGAAATTCCTACCTCACGACTCGCTTGCCGCACAGATTTTCTTGGACTTTGGTGATACGTTTCCAGTACTCTTTCTTGCTTTGAGGGGCTTGTCGATGTCCGTGGTCTTCCGGAACGCTTCTTGTAGACATTCTGAACAGTTCCATCGGCTTCAAACTTATCTCTAATTCGAGTGATGGTAAGTCGCGTTGGTGGATCTGTTTGAAACTCCCTCCTAAACTGTCTTTGCACTTCAACTGCGTTTTCACACTTCCAGTAGCATTTTAGAATGAATTTCCTTTGTTCAAAGCTTAGTCTGACTGCCATTATTAATTCTAATGGGTTTAACTTGGAAAGAAAGAAACATCAATTGAGCTATCAGCTGTTAAAGTGTGTATACATTTTTTTGGGACGCCCTGTATATATTATATATATATATATATATATATAATATATATATATATATATATATATATAATATATATATATATAAATAAAACCTCGTAACTTCGTAGCACTTCCGTGCGTTGGTCTCTCTTCACACGAAGGTCAAGCTGGTGTCCCCGCCTCTTGGCCTGGTTTGGTGGGGGAGCGAGTTGCTCTCTTGCGCTCTCTATCGCATATAGCCAGGTACATATACTGTATATAGGGTGGCCAGACGTCCGGCTTTAGGCGGACAGTCCTCCTTTTGAGCACTCTGTCCTTAGGGTGGCCATTTCCAAATTTCCAAAAAGGAGGACACTGCGTATGTGGCCGTACGTTAATATATATATATATATATATATATATATATATATATATATATATATATATATATATATATATATATGTTAACGTACGGCCACATACGCAGTGTCCTCCTTTTTAAATGGCCACCCTAACTGTATACTGTACATATATATCAGACCACAACATAAGTAAAATATCAACCACTATGAATGACGACAACTTAAAAAAACACTATAAAAAGAAACATCTGAAATTTTTAACCTAAACTCTAAGACCACAAATTGGGAAGAAGTCAGGTTAAATATGATCGGAATAAACTGAAAAAACATCTTTAAGGATAAAACAAGTGAAGAGATGCTAATAACCTTAGAAGAGAAGACGCCGGAAATTTTAGGAAAATATGCTCCGAATAAACGGCCACGAGCAAATAAAAATTATTTCGAGAGACAAAAGTGGACAATAGTCTGCAAGAGAAAGAGAATGGCTGCAAAATTAACGAATTGCGCAGACAACAATACCAGTAAAGTGATCAAAGAAAAACTGGAGAGTAGTGACTGGGAAATACAAACTTTAATTAAGGATCATTGAGAGAAGGAAGCGGGAGATACTGTGTAGAAACAATAAAGGGAAACCCAAAATACAGTACGTCTATAACTATGCAAAAGGAAAACAAAAAGTCGCACGTCTGTCGGACCTTTAAGGAAAGAAAAAAAATGCATTAACTAACTATTTAAAAGAAATATCTGAACTATTGAGAGTTCAGTATGAATCAGTTTTCAGTACCCCTAAAAATGACAAAGTGATATATGATAAAAATACTGTAACTTCTTTGAAGATGAATTACAAGGAGAGGTTATAACTGATTTTGATTTTTCGCCAGAAGATATAGCGCGAGCTATAAGACAAATGAAATCACATTCAGGTGCAGGTCCGGACAAATGGAACGCTATACTGATTAAAAACTGTAAGAATGAATTAGATATACCCCTATATTGGGTATGGATAAGATCTCTGGACATAGGAGAAATATCGGGCATCCTGAAGAGAATGAACACTGTCCCTATATCCCTTTAAGGACGAAAGGTACAAATTGCTAACGTTTCAAATACACCCATTCATAACTTAACCCTACAAAAAATTCAGGGCTTAAAGGGTTAAATAAAGGAAGGGATAGATCTCAAGCAAAGAATATAGACCAGTGTTACATCTCATCTCACCAAAATACTTGAAAGAATAAATACAGGAAAAATCTACGACTTTTTGGAGGCACAGGAAAGATTCAATGACCAGCATAGCTTCTGATCAGAAACATCGTGCCTATTACAGCCAATAGAACATTATAACAGTATCATTGATGCATTTGAAAACTGAAAATTACGATTTAATATACGCAGACGTTCCTAAAGCACTCGACAAATATGATCATGGTATAGTGTAATAAGCTAATAACACATAAAATGAAACATATGGGAATAACAGGCAAAGTGGGAAAATGAATATATTACTTCTTCAGAGAACGTAAGAAAGTTGTTACAATCCAAGGAATATCATAATCAGAATCGGAGGTACGTAGCTAAGTACCACAAGGAACAGTATTAGCTCCACTCCCATTCATTATCATGCTAACTGACATAGACAACGAAATAATTAACAATAGTACAGTAACAAACACTCTTTGCTGATAATACATAAGTTATATATTAGCAGAAAATTTAGAAACTCGGACACAAACTGTCACAAACAGAATATACAGATGGTCGGAAGACAACAATATAAAATTTAACATTGAAAAAGTCAGCTTTTTAAATACGAAAAATATGAGGAACTAAAACAAATAGATTACTATGCCCCAAATAGACAGGAAGTTCAGAGAAACGCAAAAACGAAAGATTTAGGAGTTATAATGATTGACGACGCGAAACTTTAGATACAAAATAAAATATCAATAAACAAAACAAATTAATAACGGGATAGATACTAAGAACCTTTAAAAGAAAAGATAAGAATGTAATGATTCCATTGCTGAAAACACCTGAGCTTACCAAAAGTGGAATACTGCTCAGTCTTCACGTCTCCATACAAAAAAGAAAATAATCAACTGGAAGAAATTCCAAGAAATTTCACAGCCACGATCAATAGGTGCGGAGGACTAAGGTACTGGGAAAAATTACGTAACTTAAATCTATATTCGCTGGGAAGAAGAAGAAGAAGAAAGCGGTACACCATAATATACGCATGGAAAATAATAGAGGAAATAGTACCAAATCTCAAAGTGAACCCTGTAACCATACAAGCAACATTGGAAAATAAAAAAGTAGAATGTATAGTGTTCCCAAACTGAAGGCTGTAGACAACTCTGAAGAAAAATAGCTTTGTTGTCAGGGGGCCAAGACTATTCAACCAGTTACCCATAGAAATTAGGACTAATGATGTCGATGTGGAAATCTTCAAAGGAAGACTCGACACCTGACTCAGGACAATCCCAGATGAGCCGGGTGTATTTGGCTATGTGAGATGGAGAACTCAAGAAAGCAACTCTCTACTCCATCAGTTCAAGTCAAGAGGGGGGGCCACCAGTCTCACCTCCGCGTGATGAGTGACCGACGCGCGTAACCTTACCAGGTTAAGAGGCATATTAAAAACAAAAAAAATAATAGGAGGATGCTGTAAAAGCGATCCAGGAAAATCCAAACTATTTCTTTGGATTTCCAGAGAAGAAAACAATCATGGATCTCTAAGAAAAAGTAAAAGGATTACAAGGAGAGAATACAACATAGTTTAATTTTATACAAGACGATATAGCACGAACTGTAGGACAACTGGAATCACATTCAACTTTAGGTCCGGACAAATGGAACGCTACACTGATTAAAATTGTGAAAATGAAATCGCTATTCCTCAGTATTTGCTATGGAGAAGATCTTCGAAACAGGAGAAATAGCGGACATTCTGAAGAGGGTGAACATTGTTCCTATATATAGAAGATGGGGTAGATCTCAAAGAACTATAGACCAGTGCCACTGACATCGCATTGTATCAGTATATTCGAAAGAACCACTCTAAACCCTGTTAGATATTTGATTATATAGCGCCCTGCCAGAATAAAATGAACACCCTCCTAAAGTAACGGAATGGACATGTGGCACTGTCCTCTTGAAACATGATGTCCTCCAGGTGAAGTTTCCACTCCGAAACAAAGGCAGGAGGTTCTGATCTAAGATGGCTATGTAATCTTCTGAATTAAGACGTCCCTCTACGAACACAGGGTCATTTTTATAGAGTGCTAAATGCCTACCCACATTCTAATAGAACCACTGGAATTTTGATTCATCAGAGAAGGCAAATGAATGCCAAAACTGATCATACTTTCTTTAACCTACATCGGCACTCATATCATTTCCTCTCATTAGTCTCAGAGAGCAGTGTTTCCGTCTAGCTACATGTCCTCCGTACCTCTGTAGGACGGTTTCAGTTCTGGTTAGCATTTACAGTGGTGGGAAGAAAAGGTTCTATGGCATGAGGTCACTACATACATACAAATATAAGTTAATTTAAAACAGCATTAGACCGGTTACTTTTTATGGGAATAGAGCAGTGTTCACGTTTTCCGCCCAAATTGTCATTTGCCTGTTTAAAAATAGAAAAAAGTTGTGTTTGCATAAGGTGACCAGAGTCCCGATTTTGGGCGGGACAGTCCCGAATTTATGACATGTGTCCCTCTTTTCAAAATGTCCCGAAAATGTCCCGCATTTGGAGCAAACTTTCATAAATGTCCCGCTTTATTAAAATTACTGTTGCATTAGACATTAGATGTCCTTTATGAATTAAGAGAATTATGGCACATTCCGAATTCCAAATCTAAATACTAACTTGCAAACTGAATTGGTACGATACATGTCGCCGTGCGGCAGTGCCGTGATTCCCGACTAGCGTTTCAGTGTTTCATTAGCGGCCTCTGTGTAAAGTTGTGTTGTAGTGTAACGCTTTTATGTTTTTATGTTTGCTTAATTAATAACCTTAATTAATTTTTAGCCCTGCATCCTTTTTTTTCTCTTGCAGCTAGGTTAAACTTTTTCGTTTGAAGGATAAGGAAAGTATTAATTGTATCGTACGTAAGGTCGTAGGCCTAGTGTGACAACACAAAATGTCTAAAACTAAAAGGAAGTGTACATTTAATGCACATCTGCAGTCTAAATATCCATTTATTACAAAAACAACAACAGAAAGTGATGTACGGTGTGAGAAATGTAGAAGTGACTTCAGCATTGGACATGGTGGGATTAATGATATTACCAAGCATCTTGGCTCAAAAAGACACAAATCGGTTGATATCGGTGCTTCATCTAGTAAGATAGTGAGTGATTATTTTAAAAGTGTGACGCCTAGTAATAAGGATTTAGAAGTAGCTGCTGCTGAGGGTTTGTGGGCTTACCATACAGTCAGGGAAAATCAAAGCTTCAGATCTACTGACTGTGCAACAAAAATTTTGAAAACATGCTTTGAACCAAAATTTTCATGTGCCAGAACAAAGTGCGAAGCGATTGTTTCAAATGTATTTGCACCATATGCTGAAACAGAATTAAAAAACAATTAAAGGATGCTCATTACATAACATTGCTAACTGATGCAAGCAACCATGGAAACATCAAGCTGTTTCCTGTTTTAATTCGCTTCTTTCAGCAATATGAAGGTGCTTAAGTGAAGCTTATTGACTTTAAATCTCAGCCTGGAGAAACCTCAGATATTGTGGTGAAATATTTAACTGATATTATTGAAGAGCATGACCTGGGCAAAAAATTAGTTGCTTTCTGTGGTGATAACACTAACTGTAATTTTGGTGGTGCTGCAAGAAAAGGAGTGAATAACATTTTCAGGAAGCTAAATGACTACATTGGTAGAGAACTAATTGGGATTGGTTGTTTGCACATATTGTACATAATGCTGTTCAGTCTGCCAGTGACTCTGCCAATTGATGTGGAAACAGTGGTTGTAAAAATATATTCATATTTCTACATCTATACTGTTCGAGTAGAAGAGCTGAAAGACTTTTGTGATTTTGTGGACATTGAATATAAACAGTTACTGGGATATAGTAAAACAAGGTGGTTGGCATTAATGCCTGCAGTTGAAAGAATACTCAAGTTGTTTCCTGTCTAAGATCATACTTTCTGAGCCAAAGCAAGGTCCAGTGATACTGAAAAACTTTTTTGAAAACCCACAATCAGAGATCCGGCTCAACTTTGTGCACTGTCAAGCAGCCACCTTTCACCAAGTGGTTTTAAAGATTGAGGGTGAACATATATCAGTTGTGGAAGTGATGAGTGCAATTTCTGATCTGAAGGATAATTTGCAAAGAAAGATGATGTGTTTGTGCCACTCTCAGTCAGGAGTCTTGTAAACAAACTTGAACAAGATGGGTTGATTGATTCTAATGATTCCTTATCTGTGAAAAAAAATTAGTCGAGTTTTATGACACATGTGTTAAGTACTTGGATCAGTGGTCGGGTCACTTGCCAAACGTTGAGTGTATGCAGTGGGCTTTATTAAAACAGTTCCAAAGTGGTCAGTTGTTGAGAAACAATGGATTTTGCTGCTGAAAAACAACTATTTGACCCCAAATTTGACACTGAATTATTTGATGAGTTCACGTGTTTTGCAAAGTACATAGTGATGAGAAAGTAGCAGAGTGGAATGCATCTAAATTATCACAGACCAGCGCTGGTGGAAGTATTCACTCATTTCAAGGCCAGAGATGTCAATCATCAACGAATGTCAGCATTAGTTCAGTTCATACTCTATCTTCCAGGAACTAATGCTTCGACTGAATGTGCTTTCTCTCAAATGAATAAGACGTGGACATCTGAGAAAGCACAACTGAAAGTCTCAACTCTAGAAGCTTTATTTTTAACTAAAATAAACTTCAATCAAACCTGTATGGAGTTCTACACTATGTTGAAGTCAACTCCGGAGTTACTTCAGATTTCATCTACTGAAAAGGACGGGAATTGAAAAGCAAGTACGATAATATTGTGTATTGGTATGTCATAGATATAAGCCATTCTCAGTTGAGTTCATTTTTTTCATAATTATATACTCAAGAGAAAAATACAAGCATGAAGTAATAATTATGTTCTATATATATATATATATATATATATGAGGTAGAGAGTGTCCCGCTTTTGGCTCCTGAAAATATAGTCATTTTAGTTTATAACTCCAAAAATAGAAAAATGTCCCGCTTTTTGCTCCTAAAAATATGGTCACTTTATGTTAGCATTGATAATTTTTGGAAATATACATTCATAACAACCAATATTCAATTTTAGGCATCTACCAACCACCAGCTGGTAACGCATCAACTTTACTACAAATGTCGATAGAATTCCAACCTACAATCATATCGGCAGCAATTGTATCATTGCAAGAGACTTAAATACAGTATTAAACTCACAAGATAACATTTAATAATAACGCAAGCTTCTCCGCAACATCAGGACTGCAAGTGGTTTTAAATTAGCTTGTACAGAGCCAGCTAAACTTCACAATAGCGTTAGAAATTTGTCTCTGCTAACTCAAATCTGGTACGGTCCACGCTTGACTGCATCTCAGACAAGGTTGGCAAAAGTGGAACCGATCCAAAGAAACGCCTAAAACATCCAAAATGCCCAATAAACCTACTTTTTTAGTTATGAACTTTATTTATATATATTTTAACTTTAAGACTTTTTTTTTTTTAATGACTAAACTGATGGTATGTATTACTGGTTTGGCCTAATTTTTTTTATCATTAGTATTTGCGTAAGTAAAATTTTAAGTATCACGCGTACATATTAAGTATCCCACGTAAATATTTAAACTTTTCAGTCCTAAAAAGTATTACACAGGTCAACAAAAAACTTTTTTTTTTCGTTGCCAAGGAAATTCGTACGAATTTAGGGTATTTTTGGGGTTGCTGAATTCCAAAATGAAAGTAGTTTTTTCCGATTTGGCTCTAGTTCTTGAGATAATGAATACCCTCAATTAATAGGAAACGTAACCATAACGCGTGCATATGGGAAACTACCGGAACATTCTAGATGGTGAGACCGAATAAAATGCCATTATGTATTTCATGTGTTTACTTTTGTATGATTTGAGACAATTTCAATGCGATTTGTAAGTAGGCTCCGCCTGAACATTAAATTTTTTGCATTTTTACGTGTTTTCAATGGGGTACCAATTATCTCATAAATTAGAGCCAATCTAGCAAAACCGATGTCATATTCGGAATCAGCACCACAAAGTTACCCCAAAATCACTCTAATATGATTGGCAATAAAATGAGTGTTGACCAGTGTTATCATTGCGTACAATTACAGCCCTTAAAATTACATATATTTTCATCGATTTACAGTTTTAATATTGTGTTAAACTGTTGGCTGTTAGGACCTTTTCCAGTTTGTGTACCGTTTTTCATATAATTTATTTTTGAGAATATTTTTGTTAAAACTAACGAAAATATCACGACTTAACCTAACCAATTATCAAGGGCGTACAGTTGATCTATTATTAATTATAACATTGTTTGTTTCTGGAATAGTATTTACTATTTACTAATAGATCAACTGTACGCTCTTGATAATTGGTTAGGTTAAGTCGTGATATTTTCGTTAGTTTTAACAAAAATATTCTCAAAAATAAATTATATGAAAAACGGTACACAAACTGGAAAAGGTCCGGCTGTTATCTGTAAAAACTAATAAACTTTACATGAATGAAACTAAAAGGTATAAAAATATTTACTAACAAATAATAACAATAATTAAGGCGTATTGGTGTTTACACCATTTGTAAATAAATACATAATTATATAAAGTAAAATGTAAGACAGAATGAAAAATAAATTATAAGAATTATAATAATAATTATAATTTGCTGAATATTTACAGTGTTTACACTTCACTTCAGTTAACTTAATGTTATTGCCCACGAGCCTTATTACTTCAATTCATTCATAAGCAATTTTTGGTGCTTTCCTGTTAACGGGAATACCCAACCGCTCGCCATCATCTGGACTCGTATCTTGCGGAATTCATGTGGCGACAACGTACCAAAAGCAGCGACGTTTTTCTGCGATTTAGATGACACATTTTGGCCCCCTACTAACTGATTATCGCTTACATATTAACTAATTTCATTTAAATGATTAATAAATTCGGTACTTACGTATTATCGGGACTACCAAACTGTTTAGGATGGATTTTTGCTCTCGTCATTTTCGTTTAAACTAACGAAAATATCACAACTTAACCTAACCAATTATCAAAGGCGTACAGTTGACCTAACCGGGCATTCAATTAACCTAACTGGGCATTCAGTTGACTAAACCGGGCATTTTCCGTTATATTAACATGTTAGGTTAATTCAATGCCCGGTTAGGTCAATTCAATGCCCGGTTAGGTCAACTGTACGCCCTTGATGATTGGTTAGGTTAAGTTGTGATATTTTCGTTGTTTAAACGAAAATGACGAGAGCAAAAATACATAACAAACAGTTTGGTGGCGGGCGGTTGGGTATTCCCGTTAACAGGAAGGCACCCAATTTTCTTTCAGACTCAAAAGGCATAATGGTGTATTACACTTATCATTATATTTCATTAAATTCTGAAGCATAATAGCCAAAAAGTAAGATTAAAATGGGAGCTATTGAAGAATCGGGGTGCTGGTTAAGTGTGCGGTCTACCTACGATTCGGCGGTCTACCTTTTAATTATAGCTTCTTATCTTGTTTACTAATTGTTTTGTTTACATCCCATTGTCAATCGCCCTTGACAATTGGTTAGGTTTAGTCATGATATTTTCGTTAGTTTTAACGAAAATATCATGATTAAACCTAACCAATCGTAGGTAGACCGCACACTTAACCAGCACCAGAATGGGGACCCCAGCCTTCTTTAGTTAGGCTTATAAGGCTAACTAACGAAAATATCACGACCTAACCTAACCAATCGTTAGGTTAACTGTACGATGCCCCAAGGGGGCATGCGGGAGGTGCCCCCTTGGGGCATTGGTTTCTGCGAGTATGTAGAAGAATTACGGCATTTGGAAGAGTGAGGCCCATGGTGTAATGGTATCGCATCTGACCGGCAATCGGAAGATCTCGGGTTCGATTCCCGGGTGGTTACCTCATTTTTTCATTTGTTTTGTTCTCTCTCTCTCGCCTTGCGCGGAATATCTCCTATACAAGCGTCGTTCTTTACGTTACTTATACTGCGTGTTCTTTGCAGTTGAATGTATATAATGTTACGGCATGCGGGATGCGGGTGCCCCCTTGGGGCATTGGTTTCTGCGAGTATGTAGAAGAATTACGGCATTTGGAAGAGTGAGGCCCATGGTGTAATGGTATCGCATCTGACCGGCAATCGGAAGATCCCGGGTTCGATACCCGGGTGGTTACCTCATTTTTTCATTTGTTTCGTTCTCTCTCTCTCGTCTTGCGCGGAATATCTCCTATACAAGCGTCGTTCTTTACGTTATTTATACTGCGTGTTCTTTGCAGTTGAATGTGTGTATATATATATATATATATATTATTTGATATATATATATATATATATATATATATATATATATATATATATTACGTTTTTTTTGCGAAATCGGTCTTTTTGCAAATTCTCCGGTCAGTTTGCAAAGAAACCAAAACAATAGTAATTTTACAAAATGACCTTAAATGTTTGCTCATTGTGCAAAAACACACAAAATCGGTCAGTTTGCAAAAACAAAAATCGGCCATTTTTGCAAAATCACCAATATTGTAATCTTGTCGGTGTATTTGCAAAATCTCTTGTTCCAATACCGTAGAACCTTCTAGCTCCTAACCTAACCTAACCACAATGACACTGTAGGTTAGGAGCTAGAAGGTTCTACAGTATTAGAACAAGAAATTTTGTAAATACACCGATAAGATTATTGGTGATTTTGCAAATTGACCAATTTTTGTGTGTTTTTGCAAAATGATCAAACATTTAATTTCATTTTGTAAAATTACTATTGTTTTGGTTTCTTTGCAAACTGACCGGAGAATTTGCAAAAAGACCGATTTCGCAAAAAAACCGTAACATATATATATGGGGTGGCGTAAAAGTCGCGCATCATACGAATTTTCAGTGTTGATTATAAAATTTTTTTTTCCTTTTAGGTAGGGATGGCTGCGAAATTAACGATAGACGAGAGGGAGAGCTTGGTTTAATGCATGGAATACCAGGTATTACAAATCAATGAATCGGTACAGAATTTAAAATTCTGTACCGATTCATCGATTTGTTGTACCTGATATTCCACACATTAAAACTAAGCTCACCCTCTCGTCTATTGTTAATTTCGCAGCCATTCCCTACCTAAAGGAAAAAAATATATATTATAGTCAACACTGAAAATTCCTATGATGCACGACTTTTGCGCCACCCTTTATATATGCAGGTTTGACAAACATACTTTAATGTTTCTTTTTCTTTCATTCCACAAGTAATTCCATTAAAACAATCAGTTTCGAAATGTGTTGCACCCCGCCCCGCTTTGCCGTGTGCAAAACTAAAACACTCTGGGTCATTCTATCGGTTAAGTTTTTAATGCCATCTTGGGGTATTGCAGCCCATTCCTCTTTAAGAGCTGTGATTAGGGTTTCTCTGGTTGGGGGCTTTGGTTGACATCTCATCAGTGCCCTGTCCAGCATGTACCCATATATGTTCTATGGGATTTATGTCGGGTGATTGAACTGGCCATGGTAGGTGTGCGATACCATGGGCTTCATGCCATCTCTGAGTTGTACGAGCTGTGTGGGAAGGGGCACCATCTCCCATGAACATAGTGAGTGATGAACACAGATTACCACTGGCATAAAGTAGCGGCAAGCCTTCCTTCAAACCTTCAACATACTAGGATATTTTGTGGAATTGACGGTTCCGTCGCATATCGCCAATTATGATCGTCCCTTGCTCCAAATGGCAGGCCACACCATAACAGAAATACCTCCGTGTTTCATTGTAACCTGCAGGTGCTTCTGTGAAAATTCCTGTGATGGATGTCTCCATACCCACACACACCCAGTGTCCGAAAATGAGGCAAATTGGTATTAGTCTTTGAATATCACAGTGCTCCAAAACTCATTCCCGGTTCTTCATCGATGTTGCCCACTGCTTGCAACAAGCGATGTTGCGGGAGGTTAGCATGGGCTTTCTTATAGATGCCCTACCGTAATAGCCCATAGTGTGGAGATATCTCCTGACAGTTCTAGAACTAGCCCCCACCTGCATGCTCAATTCACCCTTCGTCTGAGGGTACGTAACGTTCTCTCTGATGGACCTGGACAGTCAGGACGCTGGACAGCTGTTGTCTTGCTGGTTGTCTTCAATTGTACAATCACTGTGTTAATGGTTGACAGTGGAATACAGAGCCAATAAATGCCAACAATTTGTCCTCTGATGAAATCTCTCAATTCACACGAACATTCGCCACGTGGCATCTTGTAACTATTGATTTGTTGCGTTCGTTCACCTAGTCTTTGCCTCGTTTGGTTTCCTATTTAACAAATGCGCAGTGTCAGAAGTGTATATTTACTTTTGTCATCCCTATATTATATATATATATATATATATATATATATATATATATATATATATATATATATATATATGGGATTGAACTCAGAATGGTCCCCGAAAGTTTTTTCATGATACACACAGACCGTGCATGGAACAAGGAACTCTTCTGGGAAAATTAAATCCACTATAGTCCGAATAAGTAATGGTCAATGACAAACACTATAGTTTTTCCTTTTCATGATGTTAGCCCTTCGTGGGCAACGGGTCACTTGCAGAGGCCCCAGCTTTGGGGTAGGATCTAGAGTTTACAGCTACACCTAGCCTACTATATTCAGAACCTCAATATAAGCAAAAGACTCGTTGCATTCACGTCGGATTGAATATATCAAAGAAAAAGGGGTAACTATTGTATTTTTAGCCAAAAACTTAAACCTCAAATGGTAAAATTGAGCGTCCACTTTTCAAGGCACATACACTAATATGTCCGTTTCATGATGTTCCATGTATGGTCTGTGTGTATCATGAAGAAACCTCAGGGGACCATTCTGAGTTCAATCCCATCATGACTATAGTGGGCTATTCGGACTATAGTGGATTTAATTTTCCCAGAAGAGTTCCTTGTTCCATGCTCGGTGTGTGTGTATTTATATATATATATATATATATATATATATATATATATATATATATATATATATCCAAATTTTTAAGCATTTAAAAACCAAAAGCCCGCAAAACCCGAGGTTTTTAAGGATTTTTCAAAAAAGCTCAGACGAACCCGGACCTACTTTTTTTTTTAACCGGATTTTTCGCCAACCCCTGATCTCAGGTATAATTATATTAAATATCATAGATCACTTAACTAACTTAACTAATTTGCGCACAGAAACTACAAAAGTTGACTATAGAATTTACAGCTCTAATAATAAACTCAAATTCCTTAGAGAAATAATAGCTTTTGAGTGGACTGGAATAACTGAAAATAACCATAACATTGAAACAAAATTTCAAGCATTCTCAAACACATTAATGGATATATTTAACACAAACTCTCCTTTTAAAGCCAAAATAATCTAAATCTAAATCTAAATACCACAACTAATGGATCACTCCAACACTCATTGTGAATATTAAACGCAAACATACTCTCCTTAAATTATGGAAAACTGATATTATTACCAAACAGACATAAAACAAATTACTATTACAGATTTAGTGGAGCCATTAAAAAGAGAGAAAGCAAATCACTGTTGTTAAAAAATTGGTGAACAAAAATCCAATCCCAAAAGAGTATGAAAACAAATCCCTTGTCCTCCTTCACACAAGGCGGAAATTCTTAGTGATCCCGAAGACATAGCTAATTTATTATTAAACAACTTTGCAACTTTGCAAATAACAGCCTGGATTCCAAATACTGACACTCACTATCGACAATACGTGCTACAACCCATTCCAAACTCATTTTTCTTCCAGTCAATCGTTTGATTTAATCTGAAAAATAAACATTCTGACGCCAATAAGATTCCAGTAAAAATATACAAATTAGTATGGGATGAAATTGCAAATCCACTCAGCAAACTAATGAATGAATCAGTGACACTGGCTATATTCCCTGACAGTCTAAAAGAAGCCAGAATATTTAAATCAGGAAACCCAAACACTCCACACAATTATTGCTCCATTTCCGTATTGCGAACTTTAAGTAAAATATTTGAAAAATCACATAAAATAAACATAGTAAATACTTAATCATATACAATACTTTAACCAAAACACAATTTAGGTTTAGAGGTGGGCATACAACGGAAGATACCATAAACATGCTATTAGAAAATGTGTATTAGAACTTAAACAGCTAAAAAAACACACTGCCTTGATCTTCCTCGACTTGTCAAAAGCATTTGATACACTTTCGCATAAAATCTTATCGAATAAACTTCACATATATGGAATAAGAGGAAATATCCTCGATTGGTTCAACTCATATCTGTCAAATTGTCATCAGTACATCAGATTAAAAGATAATTTATCAGACAAGGGGATGTTAACTAGTGGGGTTCCACAAGGATCTATTCTTGGGCCATTACTATTTCTAAATCATGTCAACGATTTTTATTTCTGAATCACATTAAATTGCGAACAATATACAAATGATATCACATTTACTTCTACGCATCATAATTTAGACCAGCGGTTCTTAACCTTTTTCGTGTCATTTCCCCTTTCGACCATTTCGCCCTACCCGATTTCCCCCTCCATTAGGAATTAGGATACGGAAAAAAGTAGCCTCGAAGACAAAATTTAATAACATTAGCGGACTTATAATGCACACTAATTATATGATCACCAAACAAAACTTCCCCCCTGGATTCCTGAAATTTCCCCCAGGTTAAGAAATGCTAATTTAGACCTTCTGATAAATGAAACGATTAAAGCATGTTTATAAATAGATGTGTGCTAATAAACTTTTACTGAACCAGACAAAGTCATCTTACATGTTTATTACCATAAAACATATTCATACAAACTATCAAATAAAAATGGGGAGTACTATAAAGTTAAAGTTCTTGGCATTAATTTAGACAAAAAACTAAATTTCAAAAGTCATGTACAACATATGAAGTCCAAAATATCAAGATTTCTCTTCATATTATTTAAACTAAAAAAAGGCTCTTCCTCAGAACACATTCCTTACCCTGCACTATCATTCATTCACTCACATTTATTATATCGCATTACAACATGGGGTCGCTCAAAGAAATATATAAAACATCCTTTGGAAGGCGTTCATAAGAAATGTCTGAGAACCCTCTCAAATAATGATAGGCAAAATCATATTTCCCCACTGTTTAAAGAGTGAAATATTTTAGAATTAAATGACATATACAAATTCACTGTTGCTGTCAATATGTTCAAAGTTGTCAATAAAAGTTAACATACGCAAACCAAACTATACAATGGAACGGCAGGAAATGTACTCTCTTTCAAAGGAGCAGATATATTTTGTAAATCACTAAAGAATTCACTCCTACCGATGTATAAGTTCACTGCTGCCATTAATGCTACAGTAATTAGTTCCCATTTTATGATTAACTATCTAAAATATGCTAATTTCATTGAACACATTTAATTTCATAATTTATCCCCAAAAAGATTTTTCATTAAACATTAAACAATTGGTCATTTTCTTTAAAATTGGGTAAAATAATCAAACACTACTTTCGTAAATTTTAACCTTTTGTTTACCACTATTATAGTTTTTATTATTGTTATTATTGTTATTTATTATTTTATTATTGTCCCCTACTTGCCATTTTTACTTCTATTATCTAATAAATAAACTGAATGCCATTAATTTTGCCTAAAAAGCTTCCATGCTTCCAACGACATATTCAGATTAGAATCCTGTGAATATTTTAATACCACTTCAAATATGTAAATTATATATAAAAACATTGAAAAATATTGTAAAACTTTCCGTAATTTTTATTCTTTTTCTGAATAAAGTTTTTTTTGTTTGTTTGAAATATTCTAAGTTTATTAGTAGCATTCTAATGCATGTTAGCTACCATTCCAATGCACAGTCAATTAAATGACTCGTGTAAGTTTGCAGTGCAGTTCTGAAAATAAAGATTTGTTTTTTTTTTCAGAATTACCAAAGTGATGTAATAATCTTAACTAATTAAAGGGTTTGAGTATATTTTACATCAGTTTGAGTTAAAATAGCTAGCGTTTAAAATGTCTGGGCGAAGTGGTCAAAATAGGTAAATGGCTGTATAACAGCGATTTGTTACACTTATCCGACGTATACATAACTCGGTACCACAAGGGACAATATCGCAAAGAACTTGTTCCATTACTATTCACAATAATGCTAACCGACATTCAGATAATGAAATAAGGAGTATAATATTACATTAGTGCTCTCTGGTAATGATAATAAAAAAATCAGCCGGTAAATGAAAAAAGAAAAAGTCAGACTTTATAAAGGGACACAATATAATATACGGATGGTCAGAAGACAACAATATGAAGCTTAACACCAAATATTCTTCAACTTTTAAGAAAATCTCATGAACTGCTATAACTCTAATGGGCAGGAAATTTAAGAAAAAAAAAAAGAAAAGAATAACTTGACAGATATGGAGAAAATGTAATGATTCCTTTTGCCGAAAACATTAATCACAGAAGTGGGCAATATCGATGAGACAGTATCTGAGATACTAATCGTATCTTGTATAAAAGTATCTAATATATTGTATCTTTTATACAAATTTGTTTGTATCTTGTATCTTAAAATGGTATATTTAGTACAAGATATATTTCAGGAATCTCAATTCCCGCTGTGATGACTTTTGAAGTGTTAATCAAAAAGGATTAAGTCGTTTTTTACATTCCAGAAACTAATTTTAGGCACATTATTTAAAATAGAATGATTTAAATGACTTAAAAGCTATTTTTCCTCATTACATCTTACGTATGTATCTTGTATCTCTGTATAATATTGCCCGTTTCTTATAAAGTATCTCGTATCTTATACCTTTGATGCACAATAAGCGAGTATCTTGTATTTTCTATCTAAGATACATTTCTTAATGTATCCTTGCCTATCTCTGACCAATCATATCAGAACTGGAATATTGATGTCTTAACGTCTCCATTTAAAAAAATAAGAAATTATTGAGTCAGAAAGAGATAAACGAAACTTCACAGCCAAAATCAATGGATACAAAAACTAAATAATTGAAAAAGATTATGTAAATCAAACGTACACTATTTGAAAAGAAAAAGAGGGAGATGCATCATAATTTGCATAGGGAAAATCATTGAAAAACTAGTTCCTGATGATCTGAAGCTGCACCCTATAACCATACAGAAAACACTGGAAAACGGGAAAGACAAAAGTGCAGTGTTCTCGAATCAGTGGCTAGCCAAGGAACATCCTCAACTCTGAAGGAGAAAGATAATTAATCAGTCAGGAGGTCCAGAAACTGCCGCAGGGCTCAGGCCAACTAATGCGGCTTGTGGTTATAACTCGTAGTGTCGGTCGCTCACGGGGGTAACATCGTTTCCCTTTAAGCGAATTGAAGACATTTAGGTCAGGAGTTCGAATCCAGATGATGCTTGTAATAATGATACAGGAGTTAGACCAATGGGCCGCATTAGTTAACCTGAGCGGCGTGGCAAGGTTTGTCCCTCCTAATTGATTATTTACTAATGCTTTGCTAGATAGATTTGAATTAATGCCATTGCTGGAGTGCAGAGTTGGCAACGTTGGGGTGATGAAATGTCCCCAGCTGGCTATCAATTTACATCCTGTCGTAGCCTAATGGTAAATTTCCAGGTCTCCGATTCAGAAAGCCTGGGTTCGAGTTCTGATGGGGGATAAACTTTGCATATGCAAAAATGCGCGGTTATGCGTTTATATTTACATACATGTAATAATAATTAAAGTTATGTAATTATAATTTTAATTCCAAATAAGTGAAACAATTAAAAAAAACAGTTATAACAGGTGCTGCAAATTATTTTAGTTTGAGTTCAGATTAGTCTATTTAGGCTAAATTTAATACTGATGTTCATGACTTTTTTGTGTATGAAATTGATATTCACACACATGTTGTGTATCGTGTAAGGGAAATTGAAGTGAGGGAGATAGATTGGCAATAAAATTTAGATTTAAAGATATATTGTGCATAAAAAAGAAACAAATTATTGGCTAAAATATATATTTTTTAAAGTTTATCCGAGAGTTATTGCTCCAAAGAAAACGTAAATGGGTAACTTAGGAAATTTGGCGTAAGGGAGTGGTCAGCCGGGATAGTGAAAACATTTTATCTTAAATTAAGGTGCGTCCACTCATTTACATTTATAATGCTTTGCACCGCGTACTTTTGTGTTATAGAGTTACTCGGGTTATTTAGAGGCAAATGATAAAGCCTCGAACGTGGATCGGCTTTTAAGTTAGGGCTTTTCTTTTCGTTTTATGGGCTAGGACCCGAGCTAGTCTGGTATGTTTGCATGGTACCTACATCTAACTTTAAAATGTTATGCGTTTGACATTTAAAAAGTTGTACCATGCCAACTATTTTCTTTTTCATTTGGACGTACTAACAACGTATCACAGTTTATTCTTTTTAAGTTTGGAATTCCAGAATTTCTTGCGCAAATTTTCTTGGGCAAATTTACTTTTTCTTCCAAATTTTCTGATACATAAATAATTCTACTGACAAATACATTGTATATGCTTCAAGAAATGGCTTAACACGCACACACACACACACACACACACACACACACACACACATATATATATATATATATATATATATATATATAATGTAGCGTGTCAACTGATGAATTAAGTATTTATTTATTGCTGGATGAGTTTAAAATGAAATAAAGCTGCTCATTTTGATTATAGGAAAAAGAAATCTATTTTAACCCAACTTAAACTAACCTTACCTATAACTTATTCCAACCTCACCTCACGAATATAAATAGTTCAAAATCTGACTTGTTTGATTCTCTGGGTATCGATAATTTTTTTTTTTTTGTTTTTTTTTGCCAAATTTTCATAATGTTAAAGTTTGTCATTTTCGGAACCAAAGAAAAAGCTTTAATTCTTTAGCTGGTGCAAAATTTTATTTCAAGGGATATTGGGCCTATATATATATATATATATATATATATATATATATATATATATATTGGCCCAATATTCCTTGAAATATATATATATATATATATATATATATATATATTTTATTTCAAGGAATATTGGGCCAATATATATATATATATATATATATATTGGCCCAATATATATATAATATATATATATATATATATACACACACACAATGGCGTATGAATAGCGTGTTTACATAATAATCTCTTGTGTTTTGAAAGGAAATTTTAGTTGTAAAAGAAGACTGACCGATCTCAAGTGAGTCACGAGACACGTGATTGATCCAAGGTCTTCCTCAAGATTTTTATACGTGAGTTTTGTCTAAGACAAAGATGGGGAGGAATAGATAATGGGAGTTAGGGAGAGCGCCTGAGCTTAATCAATGTGTACTGACCGTTAGTGACTCTTAGATTATATACTTATTTCGATGCTTTCGGTTATGATCCAATAGTTTGGGTAATTGATATTTTAACCCAAGGGTGGGGAACCTTTATTGTGTGGTGGGAAAATTGTAGCTTTAAAAACAGTTTGGGGCATAATTGAGATGTAAATAGTGTATGACTTTAAATAATCAAACTGTCCGCGGGCAATTAAATTACACCAATTTAATTACACATTATGCCCGCGAGTAGCGGGTTTTCCACCCTCGTTTAGCCCGTGTAACCAAACTAAATTTTATTATGTCACTTAACATGCGCTTAACATGTGGACAAAATAGGGAAAAAAAGAGCCAATTAATGCCTAGTGGTTTTCCCATGCGGGTATCTTGGCATAAAGGGAATGAGTACTCATGCCATGGTTATTTTTTTATTCTTAAAAGGGTTCAGAATCCCAGCCTAGATAAGCTAATGCTCTTCCTCTTCGAGATTTTTTAACAATTGTATTACCAGAAGTCTGGTTAAAGTCTCCTCTTTGGGTTACTTCCTACTCATTGTCATCCTCCCTCACTGGGTACCCTCCTCACTCCCATTCGCGGTTCCCCAATTGAGAATGCACAAAGTAAGACATCCACATTTGACAAAAGATTTCTTTATTTGAGGAAGAATGTCACTCCAGTTCTCATTCCCGATATTTGAAAGGCTAATAGTTCCTTACCTAACTGAACTTGACCTGACCTAACCTAACTTAACATTAATCTAACCTAACCTAATTTAACTTAATTTGAACCAAAGTGGGAAATCCGTGGATGAGAATGAGAATAGCATGAAATGGGAATAGATCATTTTGAGAATTACTTCCTTCGAGATTCTTACTCGTGAATTTCTCACTCTTGGGCGCGGAATGAAATGAGAATGACAGTGAGTGAGATGGTACCTCCTTTTTGCACCTGATGATCAACGCCCTCCCAAATAGGGTCATATGCAGTTCATATCAGGGTTTTCTGGTACCCAGGGAAAAGCCTACAGCCCCCTTTGTCTCTTCCATTGATGAAGGGGGTTGGAAAGTGTAATGTATGGAGCAATCCTTTAGCGGCATAGGGTCTTTTCCATTTGGCGGCAGGCGGTTTTTTTTAACCAAATTTTCACCAGTAATACTTTTTTGTGTCCTAAATACGAATCTAACACTCTTTTTTGAGAGAAATGAAAGGAAAATATCGAAAAAAAGATTTTAAATACGAACTACTTTATACCGCGCACGAACTATTTACACTGCGAAATTCTATATATTTTTGCAATAATATAATTATAGTATTGTATTATATAATAATTTATTAATTTATATATTTAATTATTTTATGAATATTAATTATTTGTTTATATAAATTTAATTATTCCAAAATCTGTAGAATAATTATGGCAACTCGATATGATTAAGCATTCCGCGCGATTCATTATTGTTTCTGGAAATACGAGTAAATCATGGACGTGAATTATAATTTACAGTGGATTTTTGTGAATATTATATCAGAAGAAGATGCAGTGAAATCTTTTCGGTAATTATGTGTTTTAAGTAACTCAGTCATTTTACACACCAAAATACATTTTTCTAGTAGTATTTGATGTGATTTGTTCAAATATGACCTCCATTTCCGTCGGAAATGAGATCCAACAAAGCTATAGTACTTTGAAGTTTGGCCCATTTTCAAGGGAAATGGAGGTCAAATCTAAGCAAAACACCTCAAATATTACTAGGAAAATGTATTTTGGTATTAATTAACCTAACCTAACCTTACCTAACATGAATATGTTATTACATTATCATTTGTATAATTTAGGTCTCGGGGGTACGGGGGCGGAGCCCCCGTGAAGATCACGCATCACAAATTGATCGATTGAACGACATTTTAGCGTCGGAAATTCAAAAATAAAAATATAACCCGATACCGATCAATTTGTGATGCGTGATCTTTACGGGGGCTCTGCCCCCGTACCCCCGAGACCTAAATTATACAAATGATGCGAATTTATTTGGCGGAAGCGTAATGAAAACGAAGATATATTTAGAAAAATATTAAAGGATATAGCTGATTTCAAATAAATATTTCCCTTTCGTACGCCGTATAAAGTAGTTCGTATTTAAAATCTTTTTTTTCGATATTTTCCTTTCATTTCTCTCAAAAAAGAATGTTAGATTCGTATTTAGCACACAAAAAAGTATTACTGGTGAAAATTTGGTTAAAAAAAACCGCCTGCCGCCAAATGGAAAAGATCCGCGGCATATGTGTATTTAACTGCTAATTACCCTGTTAGGACAATGGTAGATGATTCTCAAAATGGATAATTATGCATTTAGCCGAGTTAAGCCTTCACTTGATAATTACTAAGTTAGCATTTCCTGCATCTCAAATAGTTGCCTATACCCAGTAGCGGATTAACCTCTATTTGGCCCAGGGGATAAACAGGTTTGATGGCCCTTTGACCCTCAAAAAAAAAAAAAATCATGAATTTTCGCAAAACATTTTTTAGTTTTTTTCACAGTTAAAATAACAAAATCAAAATTTACATAACTAAAGCATATTTGACACAGGCAAAGAGAAGCCATCACAACAAAGGAAAAAATGATGTCACGGTAACACTTGTACTATGAAATAACTTAAATAAAACTAATTTCATTGTCACATAAGGGGAGGAGGTAACTACTTTTTTGGCAGTTTTGGTAATATTCAATCTATAAAAAAATGTTAGAAAATTTTTATCTTCTGCTTTTTGGGGGCCCCTCTTTATTACGGGGTCCCTGGGCTGTAGCCCCGTCAACCCGTGCCTTAATGTGGTCCTGCCCATACGATTACACTAAAACCACCCTGTTGAACTATGACCTGCAGACAGGATTCCTGAAATGCAAACTACCTCTATACATCCATCAGACGTTAAAGGATCAGAATAAGATCCGCGCGAGAACAGAATTGAACTGAATAACCTTTATTAATAATAAAATAAATACATTGGTCTTACAATTTACAATGACATAAAAAATTGTGAAGCTGGACTATTTATTTTATTTAATTTGGCCCTTAAGCTTTAGGCTTTACTGGGCTCTTATTAAAAATAAAACAGATAGTAATTATTATTAATACATAAATCATGAATAAGAATTATTAATGAAGGTACTATATGTATTAATCTTAAATTATTATCATTATCGATATAACGAATGGAAAGTCATTATTGAAGGTATTTTACCAATACCATACAAAGAAATGAATATCATACATGAGAGATAAGAGCTGAACAAACTTCAGATCAAACCTCGAAAAAGCATAGGTCTATGTATCATTTCCTTGGCCCTTGTCGAGTGTTCGCTTTATATTGGCGATTGTAAGCTGGAGTTTTCAGACAGCCACGGTCCATTCTAGACCAGTTTATGCAAACAGTGTTGAGTTGTTCTTTGTGACATTGCCTGACATTATTTGAGTTATCTACAAGTCTTGTGCTTGTAGTAGGCCTCAACTTGCCAGAAAGGTTCATTGTGTTCCTTCTGTAACAAACGATGTCTGTCTTGGTTGATAGTCTAGTAGTATTGGTGCTCTTAAGGAGAGCCAGTGCCAGAGGGGAAAACGGGGAAAGGGGGAATGCCAGAGGGGAGAAAGAAGGGAAAATGGGAGTGCTAGTAGAGCAAAATTTTAATTTTTTATATCTTAATCCGTTAATGGCTTTTGACTAGAAAATTAAGAGAAAATAAAAAATAAAAGATAAAAATAGTGTGACGCCATATTATGAACTTCAACGGCCACCATTTTAAAAGATAAAATGTAAAATTTTGAAAGGTTATAATGTTTAGGGCCACCTGAAGCAGCATGCTGAACCAATGCTAATATAAATGTAGAGTACAGTGACCACTTGCAACACTGTTTTGGGTGTAATATTAATATTAATACACACACACACACACACACACACATTGAAGCCAATTGAATAGGTAATTTTTTTTTAAAGAATATAAGGTATGGGGTCCACCGGCAGCACGAAGACGTAATAATATGAACTATAGGTACCACCGACTCAGTTGTAAAAATTTTCAAAGTTAATAAATAAATATAGAGGTCACAGCCAACACTAACTACAACACTAACTGCCATATTCACCGTTTAATGAGGCAGACCGCAAATATATATAGACCACTTCCTCACTATTTTACAAATGATATTGTTTCATGAAATTGTAAAATCGTAACAAATTTAGCGAATAACAATTATTGCTAAAGATTTTTAAACTACATAACCTAAATGTCTGAAATAAACTGATATAAACAAAACAGGCTTTTACTAGCATTCTTTTAAAGCAGTGTTTCTCAGCCGGATTTTTCCCACGAACCTCGTGTCAGGGTCTTAGGTCGGCGCGACCTCTTACCATCCTACAGGAGTAAACAAATTCACGAAGCGGGGGTTCGCGATCCACCGTTTGAGAAACAGTTTGAAAGTATATTTTTCTTAATGACTAATTCTCTGGTATAAGGGACATCCGGATAAAAGGCCTCTATTTTACAAGTCCCGAAATGGTCCTTATAAGCGGTGTTCACTGTATATACACACATCCATACATACCCACTATTGCCTCATTTTTATGCCCATATCCATATACCTGTAAACATGCCCATCCATACATACCCACTATTGCCTCATTTTTATGCCCACATCCATATACCTGTAAACATGCCCATCCATACATACCCACTATTGCCTCATTTTATGCCCACATCCATATACCTGTAAACATGCCCATCCATACATACCCACTATTGCCTCATTTTTATGCCCACATCCATATACCTGTAAACATGCCCATCCATACATACCCACTATTGCCTCATTTTTATGCCCACATCCATATACCTGTAAACATGCCCATCCATACATACACACTATTGCCTCATTTTTATGCCCACATCCATATACCTGTAAACATGCCCATCCATACATACACACTATTGCCTCATTTTTATGCCCACATCCATATACCTGTAAACATGCCCATCCATACATACACACTCTTGCCTCATTTTTATGCCCACATCCATATACCTGTAAACATGCCCATCCATACATACACACTATTGCCTCATTTTTATGCCCACATCCATATACCTATAAACATGCACATCCATACATACACACTATTGCCTCATTTTTATGCCCACATCCGTAAACATACACATCCATACATACACACTATTGCCTCATTTTTATGCCCACATCCATATACCTGTAAACATGCACATCCATACATACAGTATATCTTCTATATGATTTATAAATCTAAATTTTCTATGAATTTAGTCTCAGTAGAAGTGAGATTGAATTGTTTCATAAAAATTCCTAATTTAAAAATGTATTCTTTTAACAAGTTTTCCATCATATACATACATACATACATACAAGGTTATTTCAGTGAATCTATGTAAATATTTGTGAATTTTAGTGAAAGCCGTCCGGAATAAAAACGTACATAGCCTATTATACGGTGTGTTCGTATGGAATCGTACCACAAATTTATTGGTCAGTGTGACAAAATTTTTTTATATAAAAAGGAAGAAGAATAAGTAGGTGAGATTTTCGCTTTTTAAAACAAATACCTTTTGTATTTAACTCTCTCTCTCTCTCTCTCTCATGGCTACATATTATTTTTTAAAGGAAAATATTGCCAATATGTACTTAAACTATAACGATAATTTATTTAATTGCCCTTTTAGCCATTACAAAAATTGAATTAATTAACACTCACATTAATTCCATTTATTACATTCATTATACAGTACATTTAAGCTCATATTCAAAGTTCGAAAGACGAGTAATCTCTTTTACCAAGACAAAAATAAATGAGTTAAGTTAAGAAGGATGGATATATATATATATATAACCTGGTCAAAGTTCAGTGCGTTGGTCTCTCTTCAAACGAAAGTCAAGCTGGTGGTCCCACCTCTAAGCTTGGTCTGGTAGAGGAACGAGTTGCTTTCTTGCGATCTCCATCACACATAGCCAGGCACAACCTGCTCATCTGGTACCGTCCTGAGTCAGGCACCTAGTGTTCTTTTGAAGATTTCAACTTGACCCATGTGACGTTCCTGAGGTCCCTTGGAAGCTAGTTAAAAAGTCTTGGCCCCCTGACAACCAAGCTATTTTCCTTCAGTGTTGAAGAGGTCCCTTGTCGGGCCTTTAGTTTGAGAACACTACACATTCTACCTTTCCTATTTTCCAGTGTTGTTTGGATGTTCATTGGGTTTAGTTTGAGGTTAGGTACCAGTTTTTCGATCATTTTCCATATGTAAATTATGTCGTATCTCACTCTTCTTTCCAGAGAATACAGATTTAATTTACATAGTTTTTCACAGTAGTTGAGTTCTTTGCAGTCATCAATCTTGACTGTGAAATTCCTCTAGACTACTACTAGTTTTTTAATTTCTTTTTTTGTATGGGAACGTCAAGACTGAGCTGTTCCGTAACTCCTTTTTGTTTTGTTTATCGCTATATGATTCTGTTTAAAATTTTGCATCATCGGTCATTATTGACCCTAAATCTTTTGCTTTCGTGCTTCTCTGAATTTCCTGTCTATCTGGGGCATAGTACGCTGTCTAAGTTCTTCATTTCTTTCGTATCTCAAACGCTGAAATTTCACGGTGTTAACATTCATGTTATTGTCTTCTGACCATTTGTATATTCTGTTCGTGTCCCTCTATAGGGCTTCCACCTCTTCTGCATTGCCGATTTTTCTGCTGATCTTTGTATCGTCAGCAAAGGATGTTACTGTACTGTTGTCGTCTACTTCATTGTCTATGTCTGTCAGCATGATAATGAATAGGAGTGGGGCTAATACTGTTCCTTGTGGAACTGAGCTGCGTATTTCCAATTCTGAAGATGATATATCTTGGGTTTTTACGCCTTGCTGCCGTTCTCTGAGGAAGTTGTAGATCCATTTGCCCAATTTGCCTGTTATTCCCATGTGTTTCATTTTATGTTATTACTGTGTCATGATCACACTTATCGAATGTTTTAGCAAAATCCATGTATTACATCGTAGTTATCATTGTTCTCCAGTGCGTCTATGATATTATTATAGTGCACTATTAGTTGTAATAGGCACGATATCACTGATCGGAATCCGTGCTGGTTCTCTTTGAATCTTTCAGGTGTCTTCAAAAAGTCATTTATTTTCTCCCTGACTATTCTTTCAAATATGCTGGTGAAATGAGATGTCAGTGACACCGGTCTATACTTCTTTGCCTGCAACCTATCCCCAGACCACTTTATATAAGGAACAATATTCGCTTCTTTTAGTGTGCTTTGTATTTCCCCCCGTGTCCAGGGATCTTCTCCATATCCAATAAAGAGGTGTAGTTATTTCGTTCTTATAGTTTTTAATCAACAAGGTATTCCATTTGTCGGACCTGCAGTTGAATGTGATTTCATTATTCATATAGCTTTCGCTATATCTTTTGCGATAAATTCAAAATCAGTTACACATTCTCCATTTAATTCCTCTTCAAAAGGGATATTTCTGTCAGGTACTGCTGTGTCTCTATTTGGGGTACTGAAAGCTGATTCATACTGAGCTCAGATATTTCAGATATTTCTTTTAGATCATCGTTTAGCTCATTATTTTCTTTCCTTGAGGGTGCAATAGTGGTCCGCTGTTTTTTTTTTTTCGCGAAGCTATAGAAGTATTTTGGGTAATCTTTTATTGCTTTCACCGCATCTTCCTCTTCTCTTTCTGAATGACCCTTAATTTTGTGTTGTTTTCTGTGCAATTAATTAACTTTGTGGCTACTCTTCTTCTCTTGCGGAATATTGTTCGCTATTGCCTCTCGAAATAGTTCCTCGTTCACTTTTGCTGTACTTTCGGAACACATTTTTCTAAGATTTCCAGCATCATTTTCTCAAGGTTATTAGCATTTCTTCGGTTGTTTATCCTCTAAGACTGTTTTCAAACCTATTTATGCCACATGTGATCTGATTTCCTCCCAATTTATAGTCTTATAACAAAAAGGGCGTATGAACTTGTGGCTGTAGATGTAGTTGTATTGCCTATGACGTTTAGTGGATACAGTCAGTGGCGTACATAAAGGGGGTCATAGGGGCATAGACCCCCATTGTAAAAATTATTACTACTCTCATTAAAGATATTTGAAAAAGAAATTTTCAAAAGTCGATAACTTTGCAACATTCACCACAAAAAAATCTTGATGTCATATGAAATTTCAGTTATTTCATGGTTACCAGGACATGTTATTAACTCAAAACTCAAAATCAATTTTGGTTGGCTTAGGAACGTTTATATATGACTTTATACGTACGATTAATTTGTGCAAATTTAATTCTTTGCCCATAAATTGGAAATAAAATACAACTGAAGCCTTCCAAGATGCAATTAATTTTGATTCCAAATCAATCATCATCAATTTTGAGCTGACACACACACACACACACAATATCTATCTATCTATCTATCTATCTATCTATATATATATATATATATATATATATATATATATATATATATATATATATATATATATATATATTGTGTGTGTGTGTGTGTGTGTGTGTCCCCCCTTTAAGAAATGTTGTGTACGTCCCTGGATATAGTGGTTGTTTGGTTTGTGTGGACCATCTTAGTAAGTTTGTTCATGTGCAACCAGTTCGGAATAAGAGTGCTCAGTCGGTGTTGGAGTCGTTTGAACAAATGTTGAAGACAATGTTGAAGGTGCCGGTACTTGTCTTGAGTGATAATGGCCCTGGATTTCGACCAAGTATGTTTGGAGATATGCTGAGAAAGTATGGAATATAGCATGTATACTCTAGTCCAGTGGTTCCCAACCATTTTGAGGCGATGGTCCACTGGAGCTGATTCGAATAACTCGTGGAAAAATAATGCAAATATAGTTATATGTCAATAATTTTATAAAATTACTAAAATTATAGTTCTAAATTTGAATTTGATTTTTAAAAGGTATGCTATGACCAACCTCCATGGCCCACCCAGGAAATTCGCCATGGACCACTGGTTCGGAACCAGTGCTCTAGTCCTTATAAACCTGCGTGCAATGCAGCGGATGCAGAGTGGATGGTGTTGATAGCAAGCAAGTGAGAATGAGAAACTATTATTGAAGAAAACTAAGTGTGAACGTGAGCGTATTAAGGCTTCGAAGCATTGGCCTTATGGTTTGGATCGTGTGCAAAAGGTAGGAGACTTTCTGAAAGACTTCAAGTGGTATGCAAATGAGCAGTTTGAAAGTGATAAGAATAGATGGGCAGTGGAACTTAGAAATTTCTTGGATGGGCATGCGAGACGTGTGTATTTCAGTGTGTATAAGCCGGGTGTTAAGTATGAAACAATTGTGTCTAGGATTAAAAGTTGGTGGAGTGAAGAATGACAGGATACTAAAGTTGTAAGTTTGTAACTCAGCGTAAATTTTGGACAGCAAGTATGAGAGACAGTGAAAAGCTGGGTGAATATGCGCTTCGGCTCCAAACACTGTGTGAAGAGGCAGTGCCTGAGGTGGAGAGAGATAACCAGGCCTTGAAAGAACAATTCATGGGTACGATCCCTCCAGAGACAGCAAGGAGATTTAGAATACAAATGGATCGAGATGTAGAAGGTAAAAGGCTAAGATGGAGAGAGAGGGGCGCCCACAGGCGGACGCACAGACGCACGTGCGTCCACCATATTTTAATTTCTAGAAAAGATGGAGACCAAATTTTAATTTCTTAGAAAACCTGTGGGATAGGAGCACAGATGGCCTAGTTATTTTACTTATTTATTGCGCTGCGTCCCCCAGAATCTCAACCTAAAAAAAATCGTGCGTCCAATTTTTTAAAGGCTGCGGGTGCCCCTGTGGAGAGACATAGTTTCGTGTGCATTAGACGATGATGCTATGGGATATGGTGTACAGGAAGCAGGGAGAGGTACTTCTGTTACCGGTATGGGCGTTTGCGCAGAAAGTACGAGCTAGCGCTTCACACTCATAATTATAGCAACACATTGCAACAGGATAGACTCCAACAAGGGGGTTACCAATTGGGACAACGGCAGGTGGCTTACCAGGTAAGCCAACCATCTGCTACTAAGAATGTATAAGTTAAGAGGGATTTACGGTGCAATATTGTAAGAAAAAGCGACATGTTTTGAAAGATTGCTGGAAAATGAAAGGTTTGTGTTTGTCGTGTTGGTAACCAAGAACACGAAACTAGTATGTGTGATTAAAAGCGTGCAGTAACGAGTGCTAGAGTCGAGAGTACAGCTGACAGAGTGGTCTTATATTATGGGTGTAATGATCCAGGGCATCGTGCGAGTAGTTGTCTCGTGATTGCTCAGATTAAACAAAAGAATCATATTGGTAAGGGTAGAGAGACTATTGGTGAGTTAGGCCAAATGGAACGAATAATACGATTGGAACACAAGCACAGAGTTTAAATTAGGAAGCTCCGGTCTGGAAGGAACACGATCGGAGCAAGTGAATGATGACCGTGTGGTTGAAATGTGAGTCGTGTGAAGTTTCCCGTAGGGAAATGTTAGAATGAGAACGAATTGTTAATAATTCTGACCTTCTCCCAAGTGCAAGTGAATGCTGGTGTTCAGTATGAGCAGTGTAATTCATTACCGCAGCGTGTAAAAAGTACAAAGGAGAGCGAATGGTGTAAAATACAATTGTGTATTTGACCAGTGAATGCGTAGGTTCGGGGAATGGAAACTGTGGATGATAAAAATGGAACTGAACGATACGGGTAACACAAATTACAAGAAAGGTTTTGGAAGGATTATGACATGACTGAATCGTGTGCTGAGATGGACAAAGGATGTATCGGTACAAACTGAAGGCACCTTGTTTCGGTGATGTGAGACGATCTGAGATGATCGTTGTGGCTGACCAAACCGAACCAGTTTAAGTTGAAGTTTGTGAGGAAGTGAATGAGTGTGAGAAAGATTCAGTGGAGGATGAGGATGTTAAAGAAATGGAATGAAATGTGTTTTTGTCAGTCCTTGATGAAACTTTGTTTATCGTGTGGTTCGGTCTTAGCCCTTAAATATTCGCCAGGACTATATTTATGTTTCCTGTTTTGCGAGTATTCCAAATTGAATTTTCTTCAGTGTCACGTGTTTTGTATTCCTATGGTCCTCCAAGAAAGCTCCGTTTCCGGTTACCTGTTTTGGTAGTTTCTTGCTTGGTAACGGATCGACTCGGAGGTTCTCAGCTGTGTCGACTGTATGTGTTGAATGAGGCTTAGTAGCTTTGTTGTGTCTGCAATGTTGAGAAAATTTGCGCCTTGATTTGTATTCATAGATTTCTTACCGATTTTCCTATTGTCCCTTGAGTTTGTTGGGAGGTGATGATAGTAGCATTTCTTACCATATTTGCAGACCCCCTGCCTGCATAGTCTTTGCAAATGGTAGTTGATAAAATTTACAGCTGTCGCCAAATTTAGTGACCATTATTGTAATAGAAATTGCACAAGGTGGGGTGCCCATATATACACTACCCTTCCTTATATCCTTATAGCTGCAAAAGTCATTTGCATAGTATATGCAACAGTTCTTTCCACATTATCACTAGGGCCTTTGTTTTTGTTGTTTGTTTCATTTCCTTTTTCAGAAATAACCTCATTACCATTATTTCCCACTTATTTTTCGTTATTTACTCTACTCGCTCTGGTGTTCTCCAGCTGATCTACGTGCGTTTCTTGTAGTGCTTTTGTTACAATAATTTCTTCGCTCTCTTTATGTGTCGGTATTCCGACATGTGCTATATTTGTATCTGCTTCGCTTTTCTTTGTCTCCTTTTCTGTTTCTTTCTGCCCCTCATTTACTGTATATTATCTTCTTTCGTGCTTCTTCAGCATCTCTTTCTGTTTGATAAACGGTAAACGAATTTATTTACGTTATACACACATCTTTCACAGAAATAATTTACTCTGTTTAGTTGTTTGGCGATTTGTAGTGAACACTTCTCTTTCCTCTTATTTACAATTTATTATTCTCTATTTATTATTTACTTTTCTTTATTCAATTTCTTTTTATCGTTGATCTTCCTCTTCACACTCGTTTTCACTGTGATTTATAAAGACGCGGGTAGACGTGGCCGATGGGCGCCATTTCCTTTCGAACACAGAAAAAGAAGACCAGGGATTATTACGCACAATTATCATTATTTACTGACTTTTTATTTATGCCCAAACAATTTAGACAAATGGGGTAATGCGAGGGCGGAATTAGCGTTAACATTTACCGCGGAGAGAGAGAGACAATTAATTATTTTAATAAACAATACATACTAATATAAAAAACACCTAATTGGGCCAACGCCCATCCGACAACTGAAGGGCATTCTCTCAGCCTTCACTTGGGCACATTCTAATGTTGCCAATTCGTATTTTTATACAAAACATTTTTAATTTCTTATTAAACAAACCATTATTAAATTCTTATAAACAAAACATTTAATTCTTAGTACACTGCACTCGCATCACCCCCTTGAGAATAAGTTTTTCACTTGGAAAACTTATTTATTTAATTTATTTTCTTTTAACAAATTTATTCATTACTCAACAAATTATTTATTTTTTCAGTTTTTTCTTTAACAAGTTCAAAGTTAGAACAGACAAGAAATAATTCGAATGAGAAATTCCACACATTAGATATTTTGTCATTTCATAAAAATAGAAAAAAACTAAATTTTCACGTTTGCATAAAAATAACATTTCACACTAATAATCAAATTTACAACCTGTAACAAAGCCGTTACGTGAAAAATAAAGGATAATTTTCTTAACACTGGTTACAACAAATTTCAAGTTCACAATCTACTCCAGCGATTCCTCATCAAGATCGCTTTACATTCGAAACAATTATTCCTATAGTTACATAGTTACTATCAGGGCAACATAGAAAGAGCAAGAACATGTTTACAAAAAAATACTAACCAGAGCGCACATACTATTACACGAAACAAAACAAATTTGGGCAATTATCACACCCTTTCACTTATAATTTCATTACATAATAATCAGTGTACAGTAATTTCTGGTCGTTATTTAGATAACAATACGCAAAGCTGACAACGGACTTCTAACTTTTCAATCGCAGCTCTCCTGCTCACTTCGCTAGAATGCAAGGGGTTGCATCACCATGCAACAGATCAGCACGCTTGAGGTTCCGCTCTCTCTCCAAAAATGGCGAAAAACAAGAGAGTCGTCCAATTCAAAGAGGATCAGGGGATGGAGATATACTGAAAGTGGAACCACACACCGGAATTGGATGGAATTTGCAATTCTAGACGTCGACGAAGAAACTCGCCTCTCTCATCTCAACTTTTGTCGGTGAACGCTGCTCCTCCTTCCAGCTGAAAGACTCCCTACTTGGCATTAATCAAACGATCACTTCGCCGTAGGTGGTTTCACAACGAACCTACTGTATGTCTGTATGGACAGTAAAGCTTTAGACACTCGTTCAAACTCTCGTGGTTTGCCTACCGAGTGCTAAAGCACATATTGAGCGAAACATCGAGCAGCGGGACCAGGACTGCCCGAAAAATACCAGTGGACCACTTCGATCGAAACTGTCCTGTACTAAGTCGCTGCGCATTCGGTTTCCTCCTCTCTCTCTCTCTCTCTCTCTCTCTCTCTCTCTCTCTCTCTCTCTCTCTCTCTTCTCTTCTTTTCTCCCTCATCTCTCATCGGTGATCGATCACCTAATCGGGTCAACTAAACTCAATGGATGGAATTCAGATTCAACTAAGTTGCTTCCAAATCGAGCCTCTCGAAGTTTTGAAAAAAAAAATATCGAAAAGTTTGTACTGCTACTGATTATCACTTTTCACATTTAATTTACAAAATTTTTGTTAACACTTCACTTCGAAACAATAACTATAATTTGCTCTGGCCAAATTACGGAAAAATATGACAAATTTTACAGAATTTCGCAAAAATTTCACAAAAATTGTAATTACAGCCTAGCTTCCAATAAGGTCACTTATGGCAGTCACATCGGAGAAGATAATAAAAAATCATCAAACGCAAGGAAACAACAATACTGCACAGTAGAAATATAAACAAGCCCATACATAGTAACCGTTATTATAATTTTAAAAAATTATTATTCCAACTACCTTCAAAAATCATATCGATACATTTAAATACAAAAGACAAAAATGAAAACCAGAAACTTCATGTCACTAATTCCCGATCACAGTGAACCAACTTACACTTTATGGGGAGCGGACAATAAAAGCCACAAAAACGTTACTGGCAATCTAAAAGGCTCCATTTTCGGTCAGCAATCAATCTAGAGTTCCAATTGCGCGAGTAAACCCAAATGAAGTTTAAAAATAACACAAGTTTTCCAAACAGAATCATTAAATAACAAAAATTTAAATATTAATAACGAAAATTAATTTAATGCTTTAATTCCAACCTGCAACGCTAAATTTCACAGGAAGAAAACTCGTTATTCACAAATTACATCTGAGAGAAACTCTCTCCTTCAACACGAAATCCGGCATGGTTTGTAAATCACAAGAATTCCAGTAATTCATCGTTTCCGAGTGAAACCAAATACAAATTTTTCATCGTTATTATAAACAAGAAAGATATGATGAACCAAAAATTACAGCGCAACCTACTCCATAAACAAAATTTAAAATAAATCATTGCATAATGAAGAGAGTATTCACTTTTTGTTGTAAGCGAACCTCTATAAAATATACCTAACCGAACAAACTGCATAGACATCTTGAAATAAGTTTGTAATATTTTCTACGCAAACGCGCGAACGTAAAAAAAACATTTTTCATCATTTATACCCAAATTACATTGTTAAAACAAAACACTCATTACAATAAATCTAATTTCAGAATAAAAATTTAACCAGCCTGTCCGTACAAAATATCACTTGGAATCTTATTAAAACTCATGAAAGAATGAAAAAATATAGACAAAAATCAGCCCACCTATAAAATAAAAATGAATGAATATATAAAAAAGTTAAAAAAACAGAAATTAATTTATCAAAAGAATTTACTAAAGCAATTCATGTATTTCAAAGAAACAAAATGTTTTCTTTTTATAACAAATTTAGCTTACTTTGAGGATTCACACAATTTATATACGATAAGCAAATAAACTCAAGCAGTCCGAATCGACCCAGTATAAATTAGTGTCTTTAAGCATTATTTTTTTCGACTTTAAACCTTAAAATTACAATTATCTACCTTAAAATTATAAAGCGACCTTAAGATTATAAGGCAACCTTAAAATTATACACATATGATGTTCATGTGTCGGCTTAACATACTTCCAGTCGAAGAATAATCTCAAAAACTGCCTACTAGATACTGAAAAATTTTGTTACTGATTTAATTTTTTACAATTCGCTACTATATCCATATAATATACCTAGAAATGCGTTACACATACGTTCAAACCTTTTAAAACTTACCTATAAAATAGTGCATGTAACAATTTCATTACAACTAAAACAAGTTAATTTATATAAGTGTAAAATTTATTTACTAATTATTATTATTATTATTATTATTATTATTATTATTATTATCATCACAATTATTATTAATTCCGAAAATGTAAACACCAAACAATTTTTGGGACTTTTCTGAAATTTGGACTGTTTCCTATTTTTTTGAAATAAGATATTTAATGTATATTTTTACTCTGATTTAAAAATGTAAGTCTGTTTTTGGAGAAATTATTATTTTAAAAGTTACACGGTGTTCTAGTTTACGTATAGTTACTATTTTAAAAGTTACATGGTGTACTAGTTTACTTATAGTTACTGTAGAAAAATCTTTTGTACACTGGCCACAACACAGTTGTAGACTTCACCAACTACTTAAGAGAGGTAAGTAACCTAACCTAACCTAACATAACTTAACCTAACCGAACCTAACACAAGGCGTTGGATCTATGTGGAATAAGGCCAAACGAAAGAATAAGAGACAGTCAGGGACTCACCGGCAAATGATTGATACTTACTTGTGCCAATTCATGTGGCGACAGAAAAATAACGGTCGAAATCTATTCACACAAATACTTAGTGACATAAGCCAATATTACTAAAGAATACAATAACTCTTATATTAGTTTTCAGTTGTATTGTTATAGTTTTTGACCTAATACAAAATTACAATAACAAACATAACTTTTGAACCGCTCATTTCTCCAAAACATTACGTACATTTTTAAAATCAGCATAAATATCTACATTAAATATCTTATTTTCAAAAACATCGGAAACAGTCCAAATTTTGGAAAAGCCCCCAATTTTTAAAACACAAAATAGGTAGGCTGTGTAAAAAGCAATAAAAGTTAAAGGGGAGGGAAAGGAAATGAGCCAATCGGACGGGATTTCAAATTTTAAATAAGTCTCTCTCCACGACTCAGGAAAACGAAATTTGAAGAAAACGGAATGAGAACGGATCTACGAGAAGAAAGTACGACTCAAGAATTTTAACTCACTGAAACGAGCGGGCGAAACAGAGTATGACTCCATGAGAAAAAAACAACGATTCACGAATTTTGACTCAAACTGACTCGAACGGTGGAAACAGTCTGACTCAATGAAAAATTTTTTTGAGTCGAAACGGTTGAAACAGAGTCTACCTCTGTGAAAATTATGAAAATGCCGCGCTATGAGAAGAAATTTGAAAATGATGGGCGCCATCTTGAAATATAGATACAACGACTATTTAAGGGAAGAGAATCGGAATTTGTTTGCAACTGAGGTACACAATCCATTTTACCTTTTAATTTGCTGAAACAAAATATCTACTAATTTTATAAATATTATAAAATTGGTAGCAATGTAATTTAGCTGAAATATAAAAAGCGTACAGAGGACGTGGGAATGCCGTTATATTAATGTAATAGGAACACCAATAACGGAGTGCGTTGGTTGGGTTCGTATTATCAAATTGATAACAATTTAATAAGATTAGCTGCCACCAGAAATGTAGTGATCAAACTATACAAAACTCTTCCTTCTTATTTTGCCCTTTTATCTATTTTGCTCTTTCTTCTATTCTCGAGCTTTACTCTCGTTTTCTCTTTGTCTTATTATAAACGAACGCGGGCAGACCGCTTGAGCCGGTAGGCGCCATTTCACTTTCAAGCACAACAAAGAGACCGGGGATTAATTACACACAATTATCACTATTTACTGACTTTTTTTTATACCGAAACAATTTAGACAAACGGGTAATGCGAGGCGGAATTAGCGTTAACATTTAACCGCGAGAGAGACACACAATTAATTATTTTAAATAAACAATACATACAAAATACGAAAAACACCTTATTAGGCCAACGCCCGTCCGACAACTGAAGGGCATTCTCTCAGCCTCCGCTTGGGCACATTTTAGTGTTGCCAATTCGTATTTTTATACAAAACATTTTTAATTTCTTATTAAACAAACCATTATTAAATTCTTATAAACAAAACATTTAATTCTTAATACACTACAACTTGCTATAAGAGTGATGTCTTCATCTTTCCAATTCAGGCGTTAAAATCAAAGAGAGATTGATAAAGATCACATCTAATTGCCCTCGATTCATCAGTTGTATTGCTGCAAATCTTCCAAAACTGTAGAAATCGTTTACCCATTTCCGTGCTATTTATAAACAATATATATAAAGATTAGCGAGCGAAAAATTTGCTCAAGAAGGAGATGGTGAGGTGCGGGGGTTTTGATTATAGGGGTGAGAGTGAGGGAGCGTGGTTTCCGTTACTCCGAGGATGGGGGATGTCACAAGTTGCGCATGTCCACTGATTGGAGCTCGTGAGAGCGGCCGCGGGAGATATCGGGGAATGGCTATAAGAATTGTGGGGAAAAATAAAGTGCCTTGTTTCAGTCGCATGGATGGACACCTAAATTTTTTTTTCAGATGGAACTAATCGAGTAAGAATAACTTGCTTTGTTTTACTTTTTATAATATTGTCGTACTTTCACCACATAAGAAAATATCACAGCGTGCACTAGATATTCACACAAATACAGTCCCTTATCAAATGATAATTCACTGGTAGATTTTCACTATTAATTAGCTCTTATACGGACTTCGATCGAAACACGTGTTACCGCTGCACAGGGCAGAAGAATTAGTTTTTAAATTATTATGAATAATTAATTGAGGCAATATTTATTTTAATATAAAAGATAAATTATAAATCTTGAAACATCTTATATACTGTGTGTGTGAGAGAGAGAGAGAGAGAAGAGAGAGAGAGAGAGAGAGAGAGAGAGAGAGAGAGAGAGAGAGAGAGAGAGAGAATGGAAATATCGGTGTTTAGAACATGTGGGCCTAAAACGAAGGGTTGATGGTTTTTAGGGAGCACCACTCAGTTTGTTTAACCTCCTTCGCAACATCTAAGGTTTCATGACGGAAGAGTATGTAATTAACTTGTATGAAGGTAGGCGTTCAAATCTTTTAAGACTGTAGAAGTAATATGTATATATATATATATATTATATATATATATATATATATATATACTGGGTGATCCAAATAAATGGGACCCATAAAAAAAGCCAAATATTCTTAATATTTAATTCCTTTCATAAAAACTATATATCATTCGAAAGAGTAGAGTTACAAGTTTATTATGAAATATTTATTTTTTTAAAATGACTCCTTTCAAATGTGCTCCATTAGTTGCCAAGCATTCCAGTGTTCTCGCTTGTAAGTTCTGCATCACTTTTGCAAGAGTGTGCGGTGGTATGGCCTGTATCTCATTTGTGATGGCGGCCTTCAATTCTTGCAAGGTCGTTGGGTTATTTCTGTAGACCCTACTCTTTAAATATCCCAGAGATAATAATCTAAGGGAGAAAAATCCGGAGACCTTGCGGGCCATTCAACGTCTCCAAATCTTGAGATTAACTCACCTGGAAACGTTTGACGCAAAACTGCCATGCAGTTCCTCGTGGTATGGCAGGTAGCTCCGTCTTGTTGGAACCAGTGGTTTTCTAGACAAAGATCTCTTAATTTAGGAATAAGGAAATCGGTCAACATTTTTTCGTAGCGATCACCATTTACAGTGACCGTGTTTCCGGTGGAATCCTCGAAAAAGTACGGCCCTATGATCTGAGATGCAGTAAGACCACACCAAACAGTTGCACGCTGACTATGCAACGGGACTTCGGTAATATTCAATGGATTTTCTGTTGCCCAGAAACGACAATTTTGTTTGTTTACAGTTCCATTCAAGTGAAAATGGGCTTCGTCTGACATAATCAAAGTTGCTAGAAAATTGGTGGTGTCTTTTACTTTCTGTTGGATCCATTGACAGAATTGTCGTCTTCGTGCGAAATCTCCATCGTTTAGTTGTTGCACTGTTTGAATTTTATATGGAAAGAGCATTAAATTTTGCTTGAATATACGGTGTGTTGTTCCATATCCAACTCCTAACAGCTGAGAAGCACGTCTGATGCTTATGTTAGGATTATCCTGTACAATTTCATGAGTTCTGTTAATGATCTCGTCTATCCTTGCTGTGCGCACTCTTCCAGTTGGTTTTCTTTTTCCAATGCTGCCAGTTAGGGAAAAATTTCTGACACACCGACGGATTACTTTCTTAGAAGGTGATTTTGACATCTGAAAATTTGTCTTGAAAGATCTTTGAGCTGAAACTACACTTCTTCCATGCTCATAATATTGCTCAGTTATGAAACGCAGCTGTTCCACAGTCCATGCAGTCATCTTGAAGGGTTAGTTTTAACTAACACTTTTATTTTGTTTTGTATCTTATCTTGTCTTGTATTGTCAAAACCTATACAATCCTGTACAAACTTGTAACTATCCTCTTTCGAATGATGCGTATGATTTTATAAAAGGACTTATACTTTAAGAGTTACAGGGGTTTCTTTTGGGTCCCATTTCTCTGGATCACCCTATATATATATATATATATATATATATATATATATATATATATATATATATATATATGATGAATAAACCACGAAGGAAAGGAAACACAGAATGGTGCTCAAGCGCTTTCGTCTAATGACATCCTCAGGAACACTGAAGTACATAAAGAATTACAGCCTATATATAGGTTACAGAAAAAAAAAATATATATTATACAGTATATATACAATAAACGGAGAAACAAACTTAAAGGATTGTGGGAGGGGCACACAGATTTATAAGGAAAAACTATCTATTTTTAGCACAAGATTAAATGAATTGTTTCCAACCAATGTTATAAAGGGTGTCAGGAAATGATTGCCCCCCCCCCTGTACAGAAGAAACTGAAAGGAATAGAAAAAAACAGATAAAACCACGCGAAAGAGTGTTTAATTTTGAATAAAAAAACACTTGTTTTAATATCGGGTGTTGCCCCCATTTGCAGCTCTGACGGCCATTAATCGACGGGGGTATGATCCCAGAAGTGTCTCAAAGAGATCGGTATCATGACTCATTTCTTCAAGGACTTCGTTGATCTTTGCAGTCATAATTTCTGTTGAATACCGATTCTGAATGGGTTGTTCCAGCATTAAGGACTCCACCCGATCCTTCATGATGGATCCGACATGTTCACAGACATTAAGATCGGGAGAATTGCCAGGCCATTCATTATTTCCGAAAAAATCAATGTTATTGTCCTTAAGCAGTTGTTGAGTCGCAAGTGCTTTCATACAGGGGGCTTTGTCGTGAAGAAAGGTTGCCTGTTCAACATCCAAAACACACTCGGGTCTTTCAAAAACGGAATTACATGTTGGGCTAAAATTACATTTCGAAAATAAGGCCCATCCCAACTGGTTCCTCTTGGTTTGATAACCCAGATGACTTCCGAATAGAGAACATAATGAAAACACCCACACATGCTGGATTTTTTACTATTTCTCGATACTTCTGGTCGTCTGGGACTTCATCAGGAGTTGTTGCCCAAACCCGATCATTCTGAAAATTTGGTTTTCTGGAGACAAACGAAGAATTCATCGCTGACAACCAAGTGAAGGAAATCGTCTTCCGTCCATTCCTCAAGATAATCACAAAACCATAGCCGATCTTCAATATTAAGATCACTCTTCCGTGGCTTAGCTATTTCATGCCAAGCACTCAAGCCTTGGCGAACTCGAAATTGATGCACAAGTTGCCGATTGACTATCTTACCACGACGGATAAGTATCTCTTTCGCTACCTCAGAGCAGCTCTTCTTTCGGCGCCGTGATGCAGCAAGCACAATGTCTTTCGATTCTTGAGATAATTTCTCCGGTCTTCCTCCTCGAAATTCTGTTTCACAATCTTCAGGATTCTTATTCCAATTCCTTTTGACAAAGTCTTCTGATCTTTTTAATCTCTCAGCCACCCAGTGTCGAGTTATGAAAGTTGCACCAGCTTCCTTTGCTTCACGAAATGTGACAGCTCGAATGCGGTCAAGAACTCGCTTTTTCTCTGAATCGTTCAAAATAGATGATGCCATGGTTTCTGTGGGAAAAAAATGGTAAGAATTAAAATCACAGGAATAGAATATAATGGTTTTTATTCAGATTTTAACGCTCTTTCAAGTGGTCTCACCGGTTTTTATCTATCTCTTCTAGTTTTTGCTCTACAGGGGGGGCAATCATTTCCTGACACCCGTAGATAAAAAAAAAATATACAAATTTATACTGGAAATCTGCCCGGGTTTTAGCACTCTGCTCTTTTTGTATATAAAAATTGAAAATTATCGATTTTTAGCACAAGATTAATGAATTGTTTCCAACCAATGTTATAGATTAAAAATTTTTTTTTTAAAAAATACAAATTTATACTGGAAATCTGCCCGGGTTTTAGCACTCTACCCTTTTTTTTTGTATATAAAAATTGAAAAATAAAAGTTATTAGGGTGGCATACAAGTTTACCAAAGATTTAGCGTTCTACCTTTCTTATCTAAATCTGTTCTGAAGGAATTCAAAACAACAGGATCGAGTTAAAAAAGACCTTTGCTTATGTTGAAGTTATTTGTAAGTTGGATAATGGCAGACTCAAGAATATTTCTATTAACAATGTTGCTAGAGTGAAATAAAACTGAAGCATTATTCCAATCAATACAGTGGGATAACTCTGACAAATGGACAAAAAGGGCACTGGACAACCGCTACACCACTACACCACCGAGGTGTGTATATATATATATATATATATATATATATATATATGATGAATAAAACCACGAAGGAAAGGAAACACAAAAAGGTGCTCAAGCGCTTTCGTCTAATGACATCCTCAGGAACACTGAAGTACAAAAAAGGTTACGGCCTATATATAGGTTACAGAAAAAAAAAAAAATAAATAAATAACATACATACACACGAACACACACACATATATATATATATATATATATATATATATATATAATATATATATATATATATATATATGCAATAAACAGAGAAGTAAAATTAAAAATTAAAGGATTAACAGAGGCATACAGATTTGTAAGGAAAAATATCGATTTTTAGCACAAGATCAAATGAATTATAAAAATACAAATTTATACTGGAATAATTGGAATAATGCTTTAGTTTTATTTCACTCTAGCAACATTGTTAATAGAAATATTCTTGAGTCTGCCATTATCCAACTTTCAAATAACTTCAATATAAGCAAAGGTCTTTTTTAACTCGATCCTGTTGTTTTGAATTCCTTCAAAACAGATTTAGATAAAAAGGGTAGGACGCTAAATCTTTGGTAAACTTGTATGCTACTTTATTAACTTTTAATCTTCATTTTATTTTTATATATATCGAAACTTGACTATAAAAGGCAGTGTTAAAACCCGGGCAGATTTCCAGTATAAATTTGTATTTTTATAATTCATTTGATCTTGTGCTAAAAATCGATATTTTTCCTTAGAAATCTGTATGCCTCTTTGTTAATCCTTTAATTTTTATTTTTATTTTTACTTCTCTGTTTATTGCATATATATAATATAATATATATATATATATATATATATATATATATATATATATATATATGTGTGTGTGTGTGTGTGTGTAGATATGTATGTATATATTATATATATATATATATATGTGTTTGTGTGTATGTATGTTATTTATTTATTTTTTCTTTTTTTCTTTCTGTAACCTATATATAGGCCGTAACCTTTTTTGTACTTCAGTGTTCCTGAGGATGTCATTAGACGAAAGCGCTTGAGCACCTTTTTGTGTTTCCTTTCCTTCGTGGTTTTATTCATCATAAATATTTTTCACGTGTTACTTTCGTGAAATAATTTTCATATATATATATATATATATATATATATATATATACACCTCGGTGGTGTAGTGCTTAATGTCGCTGACTACGAATCCTTCGGCCTCGGGATCGAGACCCGGTGACGGCAGGCGGCGCGCAGTAAAACCCAACTATTCATCCTGAATCGTCGTTCGAACTCATCTAAACCTAAACTAATATATTAGATTTTTTTAATTTTAATTTTTGTATTTATTTTTTCTTATCTCTTCTCAATCAAAAGCCATTAACGGATTAAGATCTTATCAGGGATTAAGAGATCTTATCAAGGACTCAAATTTTGCTCTACTGGCACTTCCCTTTGGCACTCCCCTCCCCCTATTTTCCCCTCGTTTTCAGTCCTCCCCCTCCCCTCTTTCTCCTCAGTGGCACTCGCACTGGCTCTCCTTAAATGCACCCATACTACTGGCTGTCTTCTCATTTGTATGTCTGGCAAAAATCTGTGATAATTTTATGAAGTTTCCCATTTGCAAGGCCTTCATTTTGAGCTACTTGCCGTTCATCTCATACAATCTGACAACCCATTCACTGGATCACGCACGAGTAAATGAATGGTCATACTGTATATCACGAGCACCAGCTGGATGAAACATCTTTTATAATGTACGCACCCTTTTGACGTACGACACGTTTTTTTTAGCCTAAACAAATGCAGGATTTGCACGAAAATCCGCTGTCGCAACAATTTTTGTGCACGGGTATTATTTTATTCTGGCAGGCTTTGTGTCTTTGTAGGCAGTTGTGAAAGTAAGCCGGATCTCACCGGAGCTAATCTCCGGTACTTATTTCTCATCAACCGCATTTTCCCTAATTATACCATCAAACGTTTTAGAAATATTCACAAAAAATTAACCTTAATGAAAATACAAGAAACATCAGGTGCTGTTTGTAAGGCAGTTTTAGCTAAATCGTACCAATGGTAAATGGTAAATTAAACCTATGGACTGACTGTTAAACATCAGGACAATAGTAGAGAAATAAGAACTTTTAACTAGTGTTCTTAAATTATTTTTACGAGCGAGTTATAACTATGCATCCTCTATTACACACACATAGGTGTAATGACAAGTGACATCTGTTGGATGAAGCGCTCTGGCACCTTTTTTGAAGTACTTTCAACACCGTGTATGGGTATAACTTTACGAGTTAATATATATATATATATATATATATATATATATATATATATAGTCAGTAAAGGAATAGTTATAGGTTTTCTCCTTTAGTTCTTTCTTTACATATACGAATATACACCGTAAATAATTACGAACCTTGTCATAACAGAACTAACTGATTCACGAAGGAATTTTTGCCAAACGTGCTGAGACTGCGTTTCATAATGATCATTTAAACACTGACATTGAAATTTTGAACATTTTACAGTTTGTAAAAAGAAAATCCCAAACAGTTTACAGTGTAAGCAAAAGGAAGAAACAAGTCCATTATACTTAAATGTTTTCTACGTAAACTACAGTTATCAGTGAACTACAGTAAACTCTTCCTAAATAAATATAAATGAATATTTTTTTCTGTCGAATTCGACGAACGAGCTTTACAAAAAATAAAGACCAGAGGAATTCTACGTGTCGAAATGAACATACGAGAAGGAAGATTCGAACAGGAAGCCCCTTGAAACGCGAGAACTTTGAGATAATTTGGATTTGGATTGCATAAAGTAAATACATCACACATGTTAACGAAGGAGGGGAACGATGCAGAAGGTACTCTTTCATGCCCCGGGCGGAAGGGGGATGGGAAGGAACACGAGGCGAAAAGCAGAACAGAAGAAGGGAAGAAAGAGTCAGGAATACGTTGCGAAGGAGACATTGAAAAGGAAGAACAGGAGAACATCGTGAAATAAGCAAAATATTAGGCAAGAAAAAAGATAATCATATAGTTAGAACAATCACTTAATATACATGGTACACACACACACACACACACACACACACACACACATATATGTGTGTGTGTGTGTGTATTAAGTGATTGTTCGAACCATATGATTATCTTTTTTCCTTGCCTAATTTTCTGCTCATATTAGAACAATCACTTAATATACATGGGACCCCACACACACACACACACACACGTACGTAATATTATATATATATATATAATATAGAGAGAGAGAGAGAGAGTTTAGTTACTGTACTAACGTCGTTCTCTCGATGTGACATTTGACTGAAAAGTTATTTGGAGTTAGATTAAGTTAGGTTAGGTTAGGTTAAATTAGTTTTTTAGAGAGTGAATAATAGAATGTAGCGAGGAAAAAATGGGTCCTTTAGTTAAGCCGTGAATGTTATTGTTTGATGAGAGCAAAAAGGAAGGTTTTTTGGGGTGATTTTGCTCGTTGGGTTTGTTCCCTTGTCGAGTGTCATTGAAGGTTCCATCTGTGCCCCCATTTTAAGGGAGGACGTCTCCGCCTCCGATGTTCGCGGCCTCTCTCAGTCTCGTGCTTGTTAATTACCTCCCTTTCAAGTGTCTCTCTCTTTTAATTAATTCCCCATCGTCTTCCTCCCCCCCCCCCTTCTAATACCCCTGCCCCCCTACCACAGCTTCTCAAGGCGCTCGAGGCACTCTTGATACTGCTCAGAATATTGATGAGGCCACCTCCTGCAGGCTGCCTCAACGCCTTAAAAAGTCACCTTCCCGCGCCCCTTACCCACTCTGCCCACTCTGCCCACTTCCCCATCTCCCTTCCGACTGCCCCTTTTTTATGTAACGTACCTACCACCCTTAAAGAGAGACTAGCATACAAAGTGCGACACTATGTTACACTAAGTTCGCTTGCCCAAAAGATTTTCTTACCACATTTTCTGATTGCGGTTAACTTGGGCATTTGATACAAGCGCCATCTGTGCCCTTTGCGACCAGATGCCGCGTTGCAATTTTGCAATAGCTGTGTCCATTATTATTATAACCGCGGACCCATCAAAGAACCTTAGAATCCTAAAGCTGGCATGCATCTTAGGGGATAGGGAAGAGGCTGAGGAGGGGCATCAGCATTCAGAGGCTCTATCTTCAAGGATAACTTGCTGATGGCATGAATTCCCCCGTTAATCGCGAGGGGCCCTAACTCGGCGGTGGGGTTGGTGGGGAGGGGGGGGGAGACGCGATGGAGCCACGCAGTCTGGTCGGTCAGCAGTTGCCGCGAGTCTTTTGTTTCTTTGTTATTGTTTTTGTTGTTGTTCTTGTTGCTGTTGCTCCTTGCTGCCGAACCTTGCGTTTCTTAAAAGTGGGCCGAAAAGGGGCTAGTGAAATGGGTTATTGGGGGTTAATAACTCTTGAAAGGAGGTGGTCATAAGTGCACCCGCTTCTCTAATGAACAAATTACCATCATCTCACACGCAAGCCATGAAATGTTGACCAATGCTTATTAATTGCACTTAAATATCTGCGTAAGCAGATTGCCCGACAATCTGCAATATTGCAGCACTTATAACATTGTAATCTTTACCATCTCGAGTCTTAATAAACCAATCATGCCGTTTCAGCTCTTTAGAAAATATCGCTAATTGTGGGAAAAATGTGGATGATTGTATATATATATATATATATATATATATATATGGCAGGCATGGCCTAAATTTTCCTTTCCTTTTGAATTCATTTTCTGGTCCATAGTTTTCTACTCATTGTAAAGTTTAGATGAGCCTCATTTTACAACTTTACATCCATATGTTGACCATTACCGGTACATGAAAAACCGCGAATGCTCCATCAAACATTTTTTGATGTTTCATTAATTTACACTCATCTGTAATGCAAAGTACGATCTGCATATCACATTTAGACGATAATGCAGCTTCGTATAACTGTACACTCATTTTTAATACTTCAATTTGTAGTTTCTAGAAAGAAATCGGCCATCCATTTTATAATTGATTAAAGATAACTTCAGCTGGATTCAATTATTACGCGTTAAGCATATATATATTATTTTATACTAACTATTAAATGACCTGAAAAAGGAATAAAAAAGCCTATAATAGGTTGTGAGTGAAGAAATGTATCTTTGCTGTCAACCAATAAGCGATCCTCTATATTACGCCACTAAAAGCAATCCTCTCACGGTGGATTTTGATCATGGACTCCTCAATCCTCATGTGTTCACATAATGAAGTTATTTCCTTAGAAATGAATCATTCTTCATAAAACAAGAAATGATTTGAGCTTTCAAATTTTTATGTCAGTCTTTGAAGCGAATGAGGTTTTTTGCAACCTTGGATGCGAGTCCTAGACTGGCTCTGTTTCAGCTCTTCGTGGACGAAATGAAACTTAAAAATTGTTACACGCATCTATCCTCGTATACATTAATATACTCTCTCTCTCTCTCTCTCTCTCTCTCTATCTCTCTCTCTATCTCTCTCTCTATCTGACACTATAATTTCTTTGCGCATACAAAGTGATTCATAATTCATAACAATTTTCCTTTGTGGACCGATTAAAAACAACTTTTCAAAATTTTTTGGAAAGTTGTGTTTTAAAGAAAACGCAAAATGTGTTACATTTATAAATTTAAACGTGTCATTAAGGATCGAAGAA